>CAJQZJ010031917.1:4360478-4372926 GCA_907164525.1 Lophiomys imhausi
CTAAGTTGACTCTGCTAAAATCTCAAAATGATAACTTATTTCAATGGATGTTAATGCTTAAAATAAATGCAGTATTCTTACCTATAAGAACCGTACATCACTTTCTGGCAGTCAACTAACAAAAACTTCTGTTCCATTTTCCCGTGGAATTTTGCTCCTGTTTTTGAAAGATAATCTTGGCCTCTTACTGTCCGTACTCGAATGTTCTACAATTATATGTAAACATAAAATAAAATTATATCTAGAAGTGAGACATTTTGAAAAGTAAATACATGACAATGTAAAGCATATCAAAAATACTTAATTTGAAACAAACTTTTAAAACACATAAATATTCATGAAAGAAAATTGAAAACATTAACCTAAAATTAAATACTCAAAAAAGAACCATTTCTAAACATATATTTAACACATAGTTTAAATAGACGTATGTTTTCTATTTACACAGAATGGTTTCATAAGGGCTGAGAGATGGCTAGCCGTTAAAGGCTAGGCTCACAACCAAAAATATAAGAATGGTTTCATAGATGACATTAGATTTCACTGTGAGAAACACTTTTATGAAAAATCTTCCACAAGTCAAGTGTAACTGAAAACACTATGTCAAATGCTTCCACAAAGCTACACATACCAAATTATGGACTCACTTTTACCAGGGATTTCCAAGTTGAATGTGTGAAACAGAATCACTATTTCTGGTAGCAAAGCTAATTCAGAAGAACACATAGGCCCCTCTAACAAGAAGCACATTCCAGAACTAGCAAGTCTTTCAGTCATTGCTCTCTCATCATTATTTTGTCTTCTCTTCTTTAGTATTTTTGACTAATTTATCTTAACACAGCCAACATTTGACTAGAACGAACATGGTAAGCAAAAGTACTTGAGGAAGAAAATTGAATTCTTACCCTGAGACGTTGAATTTGACAACCTTGTTTTTCAGTCATGGTTAGAAAATGATTAAAATTGGACTCATCAAGTAAAATGTATACAGATATTCCCCGTGTTGATGCCTCTACTATTTCTTTGAAAATATCCACATCAGTAAATATATCCATCACTATAGCAACCACCTGTTAAAGGCAAAAAACATGAGGCAGTTTTAGAAAAGCAATAAACATTGAGAAACTACTTAGTTTCAGTAGAAATCAAAGAAAAAGGAAAGCAGTTAAACAAATTACATAGAAATGCATAAATACTTGTGTTGTTTTAAAATATATGATAATGAATAAAAATTAAAATAAAGTATGTATATTTCTATAACTAGGCAACCTTTATATCAGTTTAGGTAAATGGGAATCCACATCTCAGTCACATATGCAATTAAAGGAAAATCCTAATACGGTCTCCGGAGCTGTTTATAAACCAAACGCAGTAAGGGAGTTTTTAATTTTTTCTTGGAAGGCATTCATTGAAAGGTGGGATTGTAGAAACGGTTTGTAAGAATTAAGGTGTAGTGTTCTGGGTTACGAGGGAAAATTGATTGAAGAAAGAAGGACACTGCAGGATGAATTTATGCTTTCTGAATGAAGGTGTCGAATGACTGGGACAGAAGTGTATCTAGGAAAGGATGGAAGACAGGACTGAAGGAGATAAAGGGGTATGAAGAACAGAGCATTATATCTATGTACTCTAAATTAGCTAAACAGAGAGAATTAGCAAAAACTAACAAAAGTAACCAGATCAACAAGAAACAAAGTAGTCAAAGGCCAATGTGACCAAAATAGGCCACAAATCTGGACTAATTGTTGGGGGAGGGGAGATGCCCAGAAGTGCTGAGAGTGAAATCAAGTTTGAAGAAAAAGAAAATTGCTTGATTGACTTAGCACTTACAGGGCCAAACATACTTAGTGACAACTTACAGTGTGATAGGTGGTAAGACGAAAGTGTATATCTATACACGCCCTTGTATATCTTGCATTAACCTGCAGAAAAACATTTTTGAGGACATGGAGGAGCAGGTATAAGGGACCAGGGTTTCCTGACACAGAGGATTTGTGTGACAGGCTCAGTAAAGGGATCCCAGAGACAGTGTTAGCCTTAAACACAGGTGAAGTTACCTATGTAAACATCTTGAGGAAAAGTGATGGAAGAATGAAATCATTCTCATTTGTCCCTACACAGCATTTAGACAGAACACTGAACCATCCTTAAATTAGATAGATGGTGACATTCCTCAGATGGCCTATAAAACTCATTGCAATCAGGCTTAGGGGGATAGACTCTCTTACTGTATCATCTCCCATTCCTTTCCTATATCTGGATTGCTATGAGGGGCCAGAAGAGGAGAAAAGGAAGAGAAAACCATCTCACTTGCCTTGAGAGCATTCCACATGATCTCAAGTATGTGAAGTCTTCAAATCACATCCACAAGTGTTAATTTATGTATTGTGTTTAATGAATAACTTGATGAATATCAACGATAAGGAAAGTTTTTAAAAATGCATATTTTATAAAACAAACTCTAGAATATGCTCCTGACATAATCTGGCAGTAATTTTTAGCTAGGAAAGAAGTTTAAATAAAGAAACACTACTGTCCAAAATGATACTTATAATTAGTATATATGAAGCCATTTTAATTTACCAGAGACTCTCATATATCAAGTTATTTTAATCATTGAAAATGATCAGAAAACCCATTTCATAGGGTTTTGTTTATAGAAGTAATTGGAGTCACTCAGCCAGTGAATGATTCAACCACACTGAGAGTAGAACAAATGCTGGTCTTTCTTGTGTGACAGACAACAGAGCAAGCCAAGACCTAGGATACGAGATTCTACATCTTCAGCAAGCCTACCTGGACCCCATCAATTCTGGCAGCTTCTCAAGCATCTGCTTTCTCTACCCTCACTCAGTGTTTGAAAGCTATATAAGATCTACAAAGCTTCATTTCAAGTGTGCTGCGTACAGCAGCCTAAAATGAGCTGCTCTGTAGGGGATTAGTCTTGACACGGAACACTGATCAAAAATGACGTATGTCAACTTGACCTGAAGGTTCTGCTTGCCCACTTACTCATTGCACTGTAGAAAATGACCACAATGACTACATTTAACCAAAGAAAGAAGTGTAGAAGTGTTATATTTAGATTTGATATGAAATACAATATAAAATCTAAAAAGAGAGTATCTGGTCAATGCAGCCTATTGGGGAAAATTGTCTAATAGAAATATGCATATGGAAAATATCTATTCTGCAGATTCATGTGACAGAGAAGGATTGTAAAGCCTACTTTATGAATGATATCATGATGTTCATCTTTATAAGTGCATGAAGATATAAGCTCTCTTCCTTATTATTTTGTTGCTGTAAAGAGATACTGTGACCAAAGCAAGTGTTATAAAAGAAAGCACTTAATTGGGGGTGTGCTTTATGTTTTAGAAGGCTAGTTCATGATTAGCATGGTGGGAAGCACACAGGCATGGCACTAGAGCAGTAGCTGAGAGTTTTACATCTTGATCCACAGGCAGCAGGCACAGAGAAAGCCAGACTGGGCCTTGCATAGGCTTTACAGGCCTCAAATAAGGCCTCCCAATCCTTCTCAAATAGTTTCACTAACTAGGGATCAAGCATTCAAACATATCAACCTATGGGAGGGGGGCGTTTTCATTCAAATCACCATATATGCATAGTGCAAATCCATGACAAAATTTTAAAAAATGGAAACTTGGTAGAATGCTTGTAAGAAAAGTGTTTACTTTGATGCTGAAGATAAATGCTCGAAATTCTTCAGAAAAATACCTCACCATTGCCAGGATTTTCTTCTGAGTCTTATTTTGTTTCCCCCGAGTACCCTGCTAGTAACATGTTTTCACAGGACCTAGTTACTTAGTAACACATAGCTGTACCCTGCCTTAATATTTTGCATTCACCGAGTTTCCAACACCGTTCAAATGCTTTGTTAAAGGGATTCTGACTTCCTGGGTACTCCTCTGAAGAGAGACATGAGAATATTTTTTTCTGATAGGAGAAATAAAATAATTTGTAAAGATAAAAAGATTAATGTGATTTTTTAAAAAAAGTATTTAGAATAAAATCAAATACAACTGAAAACTTTTAAAAATTGAAATCAAGGAAAATGATCACTTAAGGGATATATATTTCTAAGTCTGTAAAAAGCCTGTCAAAAAGAATGAGGTAATGGGTTTCAAAAAATTGAAATGAAGCTAATAGGGGGAACAGATGTCTCTGGCCCTTATTCTTGCACAGCTTAAGAAATAATAGCTTGTAACTGTATATCAACTACTTAGATTTGTCATAAAATTAAATGATCTCAGAAAAGTCACTGAAATAACTCTATGGTAAATTAACACAACTAGGGAAGATCTTAAATGTATTAAATTCTAAAATTCTATGTTGCAGCAATTCTTTTCTACACCTGATAATGATGGCTAATATAGTGCAAACAGGGCTTCTCTCATGAAATGTAGTGAGTAGCTTCCTTCACAAACATTGAACATAAGAAGTAAATATCCTAGAGATTTCAGGTGCTTACTATTCAAAATCGATTTACAAACTGCACCCCAAATGTCATGTCTGTAGGTGAAATGATCTGGAGCATGTAAAGAAACACATTTCACTTTTCTTTAATAACTTAACAAGATACACTGTACATAGTTTACAAAAGTCTGAACTATCACTGATTGGCAAAAGGGAGAAAAAATTAGAAGTGAAGGGAAGTAAGCACTATCTATGTGAATAGATAGAGTTTACAAAACTGATACATCTGCATGGCAACTAGGGGAGAAACTGAGTAAGGATTTCCCATATTCTTTGCATAACATAGGATCTAAAATGCTTAATGTAAACATGAAAGTTTTGCTTTTATCTTTATTTTACTTAAGCAAATATTTATACCAGCTCTATACAAGTAAGCACCCTTGTTTTGAAAATAGATTTAGTAGGTACTTGTAAAGGAATTATAAGGAAAGAGAGAAGACAGCCTAAATGAAATTGCAAAGAACCCATAGTCTTTTCTTCTATTTCAAATATTCAATCATTTTGCATGGTCTAATTTCTCAATACTTCTCCTAATTTGACTTTTTCTGGAACTTGGACTAGAAACTGTGCTTAGCATGGGCTCTCAAACCAATTGCATCAGAGGCCTTAGACAAAGCAGGGAGTGGAGGGAAAAGAAAAACTCACCTCAAGACATTTCAACTTTATTTTCAACTAACATAATCTAGCTATGTGATCACAAAATCTGCCTTACAAAACCTCACAGGGAACTGTATGGAGAGGCAAAGATTAGAGGGGCAGAATCGGGGAGGAGGGAACACCAAAGCAGATTTTGCCCTACCAAAAATCAATCAATTAAAATGCCTCCAACTGTGTGCTACCCAGTTCTAGGAGCATCAAAGGGATATGCTATAAATAGAGTTCTCTCAGTCACAAAATCCAAGTAAAATTGGATAGAAACTTTAAACAGAAGACCAGAAACTATAATACTTCCAGAAGAAGTCATACCAGGATTAAGTAAGAAGCATAGAATGAGCAAGAAATTTTGGGCAACATCCCAAACTACAAATAAATTTTGCATAGTAAGTTTTTAAGATACTGAATATGACTTGATTCTCCTATTTTAATGTGTGAAAATGAAGCTCTCCAAATATAGACAAAGAGCATTGTATTACTAAAACAATAATTTTAAAAAATATCCACAAAACTTTGTACAACAAAAGAAATCAAAATGGAGAAATTATACAAAATATGAGAGAATTTACTTGCCAACTACATGTCAGAAAAGGGGCTGACATCCAGAACATGTAGGACACTTCAATGTTTCAATACCAGAAAGACAAATAACCTGATCTAAAAGTAGCTATCAGAATAAAACATCACTTACCAGAAATTAATACAAATATCTAATAGGTACAAAATAGTTAATATGTATAAATACAAATAGCTAATGGGTATAAAAATTGCTCAACATTACTAATGATCAAAGAAATTTATAGTAAAACTACAACAAGATAATTCTTCACTTCAGTAGAAACTGCCATTGCCAAAATATTAACCTTAACAAGTGCTAGTAGGATATGGAGAAAAGGAAACCCTTGCATACTGCATGCTCTTGGTGGGAAGGTGAATCAGTATAGTTGTTATAAAAACAGTGTAGACTTCCTTATAAAATTAAAAATAGCTAAATTCTAGAACTACAAAGGATTCCCAGGTTAGTGGGTACCCAGAACACTTGGTAAAATATATGGAATCAAAGAGTGATTCCTTATTCCTGACCGAAATGAGGATACCCAGCTGTACAGGGACCCACAACAAGTGGCAAAGGTTGAGGAATCTGGGAACAAACTAGATCTATCCAAGGATAATTCACCATGGTACATAGGACTGATAACATTAGGCAGGAGCAGTGGAAATGGAGAGCCGGCAGGAGGTGACTGAGGGTAGGGTATCCAAGTTTAGATGAGCCACATTACAAGATGGCAAAAGAAAGGATCAGTCAGAGGTGTGTTGAACTATTGAAAGTGACTCAGTTATAGCAGATAGTTGTTGGCTCTGGGGGAGATTAATGATGGACCCCAAAGACCTAAATACCAGTTGCACAGAGGAAAACAACACTTCATCCATACTATGGCTTAGATCTCTCTTAAACATTGCAAATCTCAATATAAAAAAATAAAATGAATAACTTAAATTAAAAAGATGAAAGTGAGAAAGAAAGAGAAGGAAAGAAAGAAGGAAGGAGAGAGAAAAGACTCAGTTACACTAATTCCAGACATAAAAGTTCCAGTGCAGAAACAAAACCAACACAAAAAGCAAAAAACACCTGCCTTCCAAAATGCACCAAACTCATAGTAATGGAATCAAATGGTAGTGACTTAAAGAACTATCAAAGAGTACAGAAGACCAATAACAAATAGTTCAGTCAACACAAAGACAGCCTGAAGTACTCCAAGAGAACAACAACAACAAAAACCAGCTAAATAACATAAGAAAGTTAATCCAAGATGTGAAAGTAGACTGCAATAAAGATACCTGATGAAGAAAAAAACAAGATGAAATGAGACAGAGGATGAAAAACTCTGTGAAAAGCCTCACCAACAGAACACTTCATGTGTAGAACAAAATATCAGGGCTTGAAGAGAAGACAGAAGAATTGAGTAATTCAGTCAATGAGGACATCTAAAAGTCTATTAGTGGAATGCAGGAGAAATTTAGACCTACATGAAGGGGCCCAGTCTTTGAAGTATGGAAAAAAGAAGGAGGAGGAGGAGGATAAGGATAAGGATAAGGGAGGAGGAGGAGGAGGAGGAGGAGGAGGAGGAGGAGGAGGAGGAGGAGAAGAAGATGATGATGATTCCATGCTAAAGGGCACAGGAAAGTATTTTTAATAAAATTATAGATGAATATTTTGCAAAGACATGGCCACCCAGGTTCAAATATCCATGGACATTCTTCACAGAAGATTCTATCTCATCAAAAGATGAGACTCAGTGAGTCATAAAGCAAGATTACAACCAGAACTAAAAACATGAAAGTAGAACTTGTGAGATGGCTCAGTGGGTAAAGGTGCTTGCCACCAAGTCTAATGGTCTAAGTCCAATCCCCAGAACCCACATCATCTAACACTCCTCCTACCAGGGATATAGGCATAGGAAATTAGAACAGTTTCTCAGCCATTTGTACTTCCATGTTTATTGCAGTACCATTCACAAGAACCAAAAACATGGGAACAAATTAAGTTTTCATTAACTGATAAATAGAAAAGGTGGTACATACATACAGTGGAATACTACTTAGCCACAAAAAGATGAAATTCTACTGCTGATAAAACATGGATGGAATGGATTTCAATATGTGAAGTAGAGTAAGTCAGGGCAGAAAGGCAAGTACTGCAGGGTTTCATCCATACCCAGTATGGTGGTTTAAATAAGATGATGACCACATGGTTAGATGCCTGGTCCCCATTTGGTGGCATTGTCTGGGGAGGTTATGGGAAGGCACAGCCTTGCTGGAGGACGTATGTCACTGAGGACGAATATTAAAAATCCAGAGCCTTGACCCACACATAGCTGGCTCTCTTCATCCCATGTGTTGGCAGAAATATGATGTCTCAGATTACTGCTTCTGCTCACTGCTCCCACTCCTCCACAGCCATTATTGACTTTACTTTGGAAACAGTAAGCCAAGATGATCTCTTCATTCTATACATTGCTTTTGGTCATGGCCTTTTATCACAGCAACAAAAAGCAGCTAAAATATGCAGAATCTAAAACAGCATCACAGAAATTAAGAGTAATGGGAGTGGTCCTACCCTCAGGAATACAGAGGGAGGAAGGGATGGAGAAAGCAGAATCAATGGGTACTAAGCTGTATTTAGACAAGAGAAGGATTGCTGATATGCTATTGAATGGTAAGGTGTCAACAGATATGACTATGTGCTCTACATTCTCAGGAGTAGGGGTTTTTAACATTTTTGTCATAATGAAGCAGTAAATGTTAAGTGGGTTTAATTTGCTATTACAATGTATGCATCACATAGTACCCCATTCAGATGTACAAGTTTGTGTCTATATCTACCTGTTAAAATGAATAATGTTAAGAATTAAAAAGTAAGGATTATTGCTGAGTAACTGCAATGCTAAAACTGTCTTTTCAGAAGTGCTGTGCTAAAGAACAAGAGCCATGTTTTGTCAAATTCTAGGAGCACAGAAAGCATAAGAGGAAACTTTGCTTGCACACTCACAAGCACTCACCGGTGTTACCAGGAAATCATGATACGCACGACTCTTCAGAGCCAGTACCCATTACCGTATTTCAATAGTTCAAGGTGTACAAATGGCAGAGGCTACAGATATTCAGTATCAAAACCACAGAGTTCAAGAAGCCCAGTATCACACTTACATATCACTTTGTAAACTTTGCTTTTAATTTCATTATTAAATTTGTCAAACCTACAGAAAAACAGAAAGAACATATCCATAGTCTATAATCATTATTTTCTAATGCTATATTTTATTTAATTTTGCAAATAAACAACATGATCTGGGATCAATTTAGAATAAAGGAAGATGAACATGGTTATTAACTATGTCTTTCAATGAGGCTTAAAGAGAAGGCATAGAGTAGTTATACGAGGTAATGTGCTAAAACAGATCATATTTTTTAGAGACTTGAAGTCATTCATTAAAATTGATAAGCATTTCTTTATTTAATTGCTTGTTGCATAAATACACCAGTGATATTTTCAAAAGAAACTTTCAACAGAGAAAATAAATATGTTGTAGTGAATATTATTTTAAATCACTAATGTGAAAAATACATTCAAATTGTAACCAATGAGGGAAAAATATAACAAACATTTAAAATTTCATTAATTATGTAAATAAACATGGCACTAAAATGAGACACTAATAGAACTAATTTAAATATGTGAATAAGTTATTATGAAAAATATTTAAATGCAGAAAGTCTAAAAAATCATTTTAGATTTATATGAAAACTTTTATGTAGAACCTTTATGTTAGATTAAATAATAATTCATTTACAAAACAGGACTGTATTTCTTCAGATATACCTAGCTTTTGAGGTAAGAATACTTGAGATATATTAAATGTTGGTAAATTACTTGGGATGCAGGATATAAATATTTCTTCTCAAGGAGGGTATGCAGGATATAAATATCTCTTCTTAAGGAGGGTATTTACATGAGGCATTAATTCATAGAACTATAAAGCAACATGTCATTTACTATAATAAAATTATAACCAAACTCCTACAAATTGTATGTACTTAATTTTTTCTGTATTTTGCTCTATTATCTTTTCTTCTATTTTCACAGCATTAGCTTTCCTAAATTATGTGTGACTGGAACTAGAAAGTATATCTCTGGTGGTAAGGGAGGGCTATCTTCAAAGCTAGGGAAAATATTTTTCAGGAGCTCATCAAAATAAACTAGACAAGTTTGCCCATGCTACTTCGAATATTAATTGAATACCCTCCACTATTTCTAGTTTCTTAAGTGTTTTGAATATCTAATGATAGTGACTTTATAGGCAAGTGGCACACAGGCAGGCACAGAACAAAGCCAACGCTTTGAGTGAAAGCTGAGGATTTTGTACTCTGTTATAGTTTCTACTGTCAGGTCTTCAAGATTATAATTAAAATCTCACTATCCAATTCTTAAATGTATTTCACCCTGGGAATATTATAAAATACAACTACTTTACTTCAACTGGTTCATAAAAAATGTTAATGATTAAGAGACTAGTTTTCTTGTTTGTTGCATATTCTACATTTATAACTGCACCAACAAAAAGTGAAATAAAGCATGCATTCCAAATGTTCTCATTATATTAGATCAAATTGTTTTATTAAAATAATTAGGGAAATTGTATGCTTATATGCATTGCCCTTCATTGGTATTCTACATTCATGTTATTTGAAAATAAATGATCCATATAAATAACCAAGAGCTCATAGTTAAGTCATGAACATAGTGAAAGTAGGTTATTAAATGAGAAAAAATGATGAGACAGAATGGAGAAGGAAATCTATATAGAAATTATCTTGCAGCAATCATCAAATTTGGTTGCTTCAGCAATATAAAATACAATTTTAGAACTTACTTAACCTCTGAGTGAATTTCCAAATGGTGAATAATTTCAATTTTCATAAATATGCACCAAACCACTTTAAAAGTTGCATCTATTCTAGCTCGCAAAATTTAAATTGGAATCTCAATTTGGTCAAGGAGAATATTTTTGAGGCAATTACAATATCCCTAAAATTTAGGTTGAGACTTTGTTGGAAAATAAATCAAAGGGTGTAACAAAAATATATAGATATTCTATAAAATATTAAGAAGTCAGGGAAGAGGAAAAATTATTCAAATTATTAAAATGTGAAGCATTGCAGGGATAAATATACCTTTTAGCTTGGATTACTGAGCTTATTAAATGCAATGGTAAGCCTGGAAACTCTGGAAAATTACATACCCGATGGGCTGTATCATTTTCAATAATTTAGTTTTAAACTAAATTACAATTGATGAGCATGTAAAAAAGATTCCACTTCCATTCATAAAGTTATTATAAAGTTCAGAGAGAATCTCACTACTGTTACAGACCTAACACTATGTCAGATTTTTTTTCTTTATTTTTAACATTGAATGAAAACCACATATGTAAAATACAGGGCAGTTCATTCAGCTCTAGAGAGACAAACAAGTGTTAGTAACATTCTTAAGACATGAGAAACATTACAGAAAATACTTTTACTACTCATCATGTAGTCTGTACTCCCTTCCTCTTCTGAACATGTAGATTCTGTTTTTTCAAAATACTTGGAAAAGAAACATATCCCTAATTTCTCAAAGAATAATATTTTTTGCTTTCATCTTATGCATTTAAATCTTCGCTTTTAAATCTTTTTGCTTTCATCATATGCATTCATTTTTATTTGGGAAAATCATTTTATATGATACTGTATGCTGCATTTTTTCATTATAGGGCATTTTCTTCTCATTAAAACTGTTGGAATGATCACACGTGGAAAAGAGTTTCCTCCAAGGCAGTGTGAAGAATGCAGTCTGCAGATAAAAATGAGTCAAAACCTGTTGCAAACATGCAGAACAGAACATTGAACCTAATTGAGAGTTCTGGAAGGAATCCTAAGAGCTTCCATAGTTGAGACATTTATGAAAAAAAACTATATACAGAAGTGCATGCACTTATTATTAAGGAAGACAGCAAGAGAAAACTCTAGTGCTTGACCAGGAAGAGAGCAAATTAAAACAAATAAATAAATGACTCCCTCTCTGGCTGGTCCCTCCCACTGCACCACTTCCTCCACAGTAGGAAGGCAAGCTCCAAGGAAAGTGATGTTTGCGTTTCAAAATCGCAAAGAAGGGCAGAGATGGGTAGGTAAGAAATAGATAGCATCATGAGGCTTGGGAGAGGATATAGAGAATTATACCTGGGGATGGTGAGCATAAGACAGAAACAGTGATATTTAGGAACTAGATGGTAAAAGCTTGACAGTAAACAGGAGAGGGAAGCTCCAGAGGAGATTGTATTCCCTGACTACTTTCAGATTTCTTCAATAAGAAACCAAATGACAGTGGAGCCATCAGTGACAGAAATATGGAGATTAGGTGTTTGGGAAATGAGCTTGACTTTGAGTCTGTTAAGGTTCAACCATCTGTGATCCAGATAAGTGGCAGTCTTTATAACTAGTTGGGATTAGGGAGAAAGCTCTTAGCATTGGTTTTTAAAATTAGCTTTATTATTAGCATATGTTACATAAAATAGTAGACTCATCATGATGGTTTCACACATGTGTACAATGCACTTAAATAATACTGAGTCTTCTTCACTCTCTCCTGTCCCCTCAGTCTCCCACTGCTGTCCTTTTCAAGGCACATAGGCCTTCTTCTCTTTACAAAATTGTTTTTTTCGTGTGTGTGTGTGTGTGTGTGTGTGTGTGTGTGTGT
>CAJQZJ010031917.1:4372936-4383108 GCA_907164525.1 Lophiomys imhausi
TTCCCAACTGTGGCTGTAATGTGAGTGCCTGCCTGCATTCCACCTCCCAATGCCTCACCACCATACACGCTGCACCTCTTAATCTGTGAACCACATAAAACTCTTCCTCTCTTACACTGCTTCTCATCAAGTATTTGGCAAAGACAGTGAGAAAAGGAACTAAGACAGAATATTGGACCAGAAGTGAGGCAGTTGTGATAAATCTGGCCACGTGGTTGTTCGACATTTTGAACTGGTTTATGAGAAAAACGTGCAAAAGTTTGGAACTTTGGGCTAGAACAGCCCTCAAACTCTGAAAGCAGAGTTTAAAGGCCAATTCTAATAGGATTTTCAAAAACAAAATGCTGAGAAAATGACACAGTAGAGGAATATATCATGAAGTTTCACAGAGACACATTTAAGTTAAACAACTAATGTCTTTACTGGAACAAATTTCCAGGCAGGAGAGCACTCAAGATGTGGCAGGGGTATTACTCACTACTACTTTTCTTCAGGTCTGCCACATAGAAGGGCAACAGGAGGGTGCAAAGGTTAAAAAAAAAGTTTAATTTTTATTTTGATGAGGAATAGTGCAGGGGAAGGTTAATGTTACAGACACACAGGTGCTGAAAACAAGGCTGAAATTTATAGAGACTAGCTCAGTTAAAAAGAAATCTCCTTTAAACTCAGACAGTAGAAAAGGTTTCCTGATGACAAAACCTACCTCAGCAAATATTCTAGTTGGTGAAAATAAAACTTATTTGATAGGACAGCTTCAACACAGAATGCATCTTAAGAGGTTCCTTCATTTAGGAAATTGATTTTTCCTGATTTGGTCAACCAACATATTGAGTAACTACAGCTATAGTCCAAAGTGGCAGGCTCTATCTTAGGCTGTCAATATGTTTGCAGCATCATCTGTGTGGTATTGTTTTTTTTTTCAGGTATAAAAGATGCAAGATTGTGGAGGTGAGGTGGTGGATGTCAAGCTAAGGTTCTAGGAAGCCGCCCAAACCAGGGAAAACGTGAATATATTGAAATCCCTATTAAACTCTGGGCCCTGAGAAGAGAGTGCATGAAGCTATGATCATGAAGCCTGCATCACAGTTGAGTTGTCAGGAAGTTGGAGATGTCAAAATAGCAGGTTGGCTCACCAAGGAAAGCTATAAATATGGAGTGGAGTTGGCCCAAGAGATAGGCTGTGTGTGAAGCTAGAGGTGGTGGCTGGGAACGACCCAAGTCTTCTGGAACTCAGATGATTTCATTTTTACTTCCAGTTGGTGGAAATTCCAGTGGTAGGAATTTAGTGCTTGTCTTGTTTGATTTTGGTCTTGCTTCATTCTGATCATTTTCTGCAATTCTTCCATTCCTTCCTTTTGGAATTGGGATTTTTTTTCCCCCTAAGTCACTGTATATTGAAACTATGTAACTTGCTCTTGTTTTGTTTTGCTTTGAGATTTTATTATTTTTATTTTATGTGTATGAGTGTTTGCTTGCATGTGTCTCTGTGCACCATGTTCCTCAGTATCTACTAAGGCCAGAAGAGGGCATCAGATCCACTGGGACTGGTGTTACAGATGATTGTAGGCTGTGATATGAGTGCTGGGAATAAACCTGGGTCCTTTGGTAGAGCAGCCAGTGCTCTTAATCGCTGAGCCATCTCTGTGGCCCCTGTACATTGGTTTTTGTTGTTGCATACAGTTGTTGTTTTATTTTATATAAGAGCTCATGGTTGAGAGATTTCCTTGAGTCTGAGAGGATATTTTATACTTCACACTTTTGGACAGTATTGGAACTAGCAAAGATTATGAAGATTTTAAATATTCAGATGGATGCATTTTGCGTTTTGAGATAGCCATAAGGATATTGGGGCCAGAAGCAGAATGTTCTGGTTTAAATGTGAAATGTCTTCCAAAGGCTCATGTATTTGAACACTTGTTCACCAATTGGTGGTGCGTTTGGGAATGTTGGGGAATAATTAGAAGGTAGAGCCTTGTTAGTGGAAGTGGCACTTGTGACAGGCCTTGAGGTCTTTTGTGTAATATATATATATATACACATACATAATTATAATATGATAGACTGTTATATTATATCATAATATAATTACATAATTTCTACCTCCAAACTCCCCTCCATGTATGGTCCCACCTCTTGCTGTTTTTCAAATTCATGGCCTCTTTTTCTTTAATTGGTGTGTGTTTGTGTGTGTGTGTGTGTGTGTGTGTGTGTGTGTGTGTGTGTGTTTCTAAATATATAGATAAAGCAACAATGCTATTAGATAACCATGGTTATCTAATGTTCTTCCCTGGGAAAGACTATTTCTCCCTCTCTAAGTATTCCTTAGTTATATGTAGTTCTTTGTCTAGGGGTTGAGGCCTCATAAGCTCCCTCCCCCACACACCTGCCTATATTAGCATGTATATTGGTGGTATCCTTATTCAGCTTATGTTTAGGCAGCCATTTGGTCAGACTTCATGGGTGTAGATTCTGACATTTCTGGGAGACACAATCTCACAGCAAACTTTGTGTTCCTCTGGCTCTTACAATCTTTCTATACTCTGTTGCACAATGGTCCCTAAGTCTTATGTGTAGGAATTGTGTTGTTGATTTGTCAGTTGGAGTGGACTGCACAACTCTGAATTTAGATCTGGTGTGATTTTCTGTAATGGTATCCATCTTCTGTAAAGAGAAATTTCATTGATGAGGGATGAGAATTACTCTTATCTATGAGTATGAGGATAAATATTTAGAACATAACTAGGGATTTCTGCTGACTTAGCAAAGTGGCAGTTACATATTCTTCTCCAAGATCCATGGCTTCATTAGCTCTGAGTAGTAATCTAAGTTTTCAGTACCTAGTATGACTTCTCTCATATTGAGTGGGTGTTAAATCCAATTAGAGAGTTGTTGGTTACCACTAAGGTATGTGTGCCACTACTGCATCTTTAGTGTTTTCATGATGGTCACTGGTGCAATTCATAAGTGTCATACATGGGTAGGATTATTGGTTGTTTCCTTCCTTTTGAAGCTTTCATGGTGCCTTCTGGTTTTTAAGAAAGAGGCTTTCAGATCAAATCTAGTTCAGAACCTTTGGGTCAAATGTCTGAAGTAAATGATGTCATCAGCAATAGGGAACTTACATTTTACCTTTGAGGGACTACCAAGGTAAATAGCAATAGACTATAATAAACTATAACTTTTAGGAGGGGCCCTCTTGAACACTGTGACCAACAATTCCAAAGATGCTTCAGCCCTTGAAGTTTTACATGCAGGTTCCACTTCCTGTTTACTCAGCTTCCTTGCAACAGAAACAATGTGATCAACTGCCTTCTGCTCTCACTACCATTTTTTTTCCTCTGCTGGTTCTATTTCTCGAACTGCATGGCAAATTAAATCTTTCCTACCTTAAAGTGACTTGCTTATATTTTCCATTTTATTCAATTGTATATGTGTAGCATGCGTATGTATAGATGAATGTGCATTTGTACGTGTGTTGAAGCAGGAGTGTAGATTGTGTGTGTGTGTGTGTGTGTGTGTGTGTGTGTGTGTGTGTGTGTGTATGAAATCTAAAGATCAATGTCTCTTTTAAATACTCTCTACTTTGCTTTTGAAACCAGGTCTTTCACTGAACCTGGAACTCACCAATTCAGCTAAGATGGCTGGACAGTGAACCCCAGAGATTAACCTGTCACCACATTCCCAGTGTTTGGATTATAGATATGTGTGGTATAGCTCTGCTTGTTTTTTTTCCTCTCCCACTTATGAGTTCTAAACATACACACACACACACACACACACACATATATATATAATGTTCTCATACATACGGAATAGTAGGTGTATTGAGATGAATGGAAAATGAGAGAGGAGTAGGAATATATATGTATAAGCTACCTTTTAGAGTATCTTAATTATGAAATGGAAATGTCATGGCTAATATAGATAGAATGAGTAAGAGGCATTTGTTTTTCTACATAGGAAAGATATATTTACCTTGTGAATAAAATTGGAAGTGGCCAGGCGTGGTTGGTGAAACACACCTTTACTGTCAGCACTCAGGGAGAAGAAAGTGGATCTTGGTGAGTCAGAGGCCAGCCTGATTTACATAGCTAATTCAAGGATACATAAATAAGATAAATAAGGATACATAAAGTACATAATAAGACACTATCTCAAATATAGATAGATAAGATGGGCATGGTGGTGCACGCCTTTAATCCCAGCACTCTGGAGGCAGAGGCAGGTGGATCTCTGTGAGTTCAAGGCTAGCCTGGTCTACAAAGCAAGTCCAGGACACCCAGGGCTCTGTTACACAGAGAAACCCTGTCTTGAAAAGCAAAAAAATATATATAGAGATAGATAGATAAATAAATATAAGTGAGTAAGCTTCATAACACAGCAAGAACAATTTGTGATATAAGGTTGTATGTTATATAAAATCTTGATATTGTTTTAGTTTTATTGTCATTTCTGAAATCAACCCAGATTGCTTACATTCTTGCAAGTTTGGCCTTGAACTTTTTATGTAGCTTCTCTAAAGTTCTAATTACACAGAAGCAACAAAATTTTGAGATCAACTGCACAGCACAGTGAGTTTTTAAGATAATGATATTTTGTATTATTATGTAATAATTATTATTTAATTAAATTTTAAATTAGTTAATGGTTATTTAATTTTTATTAATTTATGTATAATTCTTTACTGTTATAATAATACATGTATCTAAATTATTAAGAAAAATTTAAAATCCTCAGTGCAAAAAGTTATATGGGTGGGAGGTAATTAATATATTAATTAATATTATCTAATAATCGTACAATACATATATTAAGACATTATTATACTGGAAGCTGGCAAGATAGCTCAGCTGGCAAAGGTATTTGCTGCCAAGTCTGACTATTTGACTCAATCCCCAGGACATGTCTGGTAAAAGAAAACTGACTCTTACAAGTGTTCTTTGACCTCCACATGTACATTTTAGTGTACACACAAACACACACACATACACACACACACACGCACACACACACACACACGCACACATGTGCACACACAAACACACAAAATAAATGAGTGTCATAAAATGTTTGCATGTTTTACAAAACTCACATTGTACACTTTAACATACATACATAATATTTATCAGTTTGAAATGTTTCAGGTTTCTATTTATGTCTGTACAGCACAATCAGAAACACACTGATGACTTCAGGTGAAAGGCCAACTGGCCTCCATTAGAGAGCTTCTGGCACCCGGCCCATACGGAAGCTATTGAGAGGCACTTCGAGAGACAAGAGTAGTTCCAATCAGCTCAACAGTTTTCCTTTTCCCTGAAGCAATTAAATACTCCCTGGTTACTCAGCATCCTTTTCTTCAGATCTTCCCTTTCTGAAGAGAGCAGAAAGGACTTTACTCTTGAGGATACACCGTGTCATTATCGGGTGCCTGCAGCCACTCCTCATATCTGCCTAGTTGGTTCCCACTTACACTCCATTGCTTTTGCATCTGGAAATTTTTCAGAAGTCTTTTTCATTGCATCTCTACACTGCTTTGCATGTCCATAAATTTCCTACTATTTGCCCTCATTTCCTAGTTTGCCAACTTTGGTTTTCACAAGAGCCACGCACCCATAGCCAGACTCTGGTTCTTACAAGTTCTTGATTTTGTAGCTGTAGTGATAATAACATGGACAGACTTCAGTCCCTCACAGAGTAATGCCTTAACAATCAGGGTCACACTGAATTACCCACAGAATGAAGAGAGTTGACCAGCCTACGCACAGGCAGTGTCACACTAGTGCTAAATAACAAAATATGTACTGAGCTTGCCGGACACTGTGATATGTACCAGAAAAGGGCTGAAGACAGAGGACAGGTGTGAAGAGGAATGTTTATTTTAAATGTTATTATTGAGGGTAGCGATGATTTACATTAGATTAATGCATAATATTTGTTCAGCAGTATTTCAAAATGGAAGGAAGGACGCATGGATTCAGTCTACAGGGTACTTCGGGACTCTTGGAAGATGGCGTTCCTTCCTGGTTTTGAACAGGCTTTATTTTAAGATAGATTTTATGATAACTGGTAGGATGTCAGCTCATGCCCCTGGTTGTTCACTGCCTCCTAAACCACAAAGTTTCTGTGCAGATGAAATACTTTGTACAGTGTTTTAGAAGAAACAGCTTTCATTTGTAAACTTATTTTTTAAAGTTACCTATTGTTTAATCAGGCATTTAACAAAATGTAAACAAAGCGTTTAAACTACTTGGGGTTGGTCAAAGAGACTTAAAGTGTATAGAAAACTGTCTTGACTTGTTTAGGAATCAAGAGAGTGTTATAGATCTAAGAACATGCTTTTAAAATTGTGATGCAAGTTAGTATGAATGTTGCGTTAGATATAGAACTTTAAACTCATGGAGATGGTCAGATAGTGGAATGTTAAAGTCAGGTGCCAAATACATATGGACTGGACATTGGGAATGTATGCTAAGCCATATAACTCTCATAATTGTGGCCTAATTATTTCTGTTGTTTTGTATTGTATTTATTGTTATAAGAGAAAGAACTATTTGTTGGACTGAAAGGGGGAGCTGTTGGGGGAAATAAGATATACCTTAAACTTAAAAAAAAGGGAAGAGGATGGGGGGTTGAGGGTGTTACTGGGGGCGAGTAGGGAGGGGATTGCGATTGAGATGTAACTTGAAGAAATAAAAAATAAAGTAAAAAAAGTTTCTGTTCAAAATAAAGAAGTTTTTCTGGAAGAAGAAAAAAAAAAGATTTGTTAGTTTGAAACAAAAACAACCTGGCAGAGTTCCCAGTAGTGAAGAACCTCCCCATTTAGCACAGGTAAGTGCTGCACACTAAGGGTCTGAATGCCCTAGGACTGTCCAGAGTGATGTTAGGATATGTGGACATTTCTGGTATATGAACACATGGAACAATAGTTCTAATATTTACATGGAAAAAAATGTGTGAATATACAGAAAGTATCATAGAAAATCTTATTGAAAAGGATGCTATCGAAATGAGAAAAGGGAGTAGAAAGTAATGTAGAAAAGTAAGGAGGAATAAGTAAAAATAAAAACTTGTCCAGTGTGTTTTCTTGCTGACTTCTTTCTTTCTTTTCTCTTTCTTTCTCTTTCTTCTTTGAGATAGCAAGGCTATTCTGCAGCAAGGCTGTATTTGGACAACTTATAGCAATTCTTCTGTAACAGGCTCCAGACTCTAGGGATCACAACTGTTCTGGCTCGAGATACTTTTTTATTAGGATGATTTTTAGGTTGATGTAAATAAAATGTATTACACTAATAGAAATAATAAAATAAAGTCTATTCCTCCACAGAAAAAGTGATTAAGTACAATGTATGTGGCTATTAAAGATGTGAAAATAGTATAAAACCCAACAGCACATGACTGAATACCAAGCTATCACATTTTTCCAATTGCCTTTTTAGAAACTGCTACAAAACAGAGTCACTTGGAATCTTACAAGTAAGACTCAGGGACCAAGAAAAAGAGCAAAAAGAATACAAGAGCCAGAGGACCGGGACACCTGGAACAAGATAGAAACATTTAGAAATGTCAGGGAGCTGTACCCATGAAATAGCAACAAAATGGTCACCTAAAAAGACCTGTACAATGAGAACACCAGTCAACATGTAGCACAGAAGGGGAAATTTCTTAAGGCCCATCCCTAGATGAAGAGATTAATGGTGCTGAGAGGTGAGCGTACATTTTCTCCAGGAAAAAAACTCCCTGATGGGTTCTCTAATTCCATGTGGTCAGTGCTAAACACTTGTACAGATGAGAAATACTAAATGGAATATCTATCTATCTATCTATCTATCTATCTATCTATCTATATGGATATAGATGAAATGCATATAGATAATTGCAGTAGAAGAAATCATGAGTTTGACAAGGTGTAGGAAGCACAGGAGGAGCTGGGGTCATGGAGGGTTAGAAATTATATGGCTACATTATTTATATATCAGATTCTCAAAAATTAAATTAGAGAAGAAAGGTACCTGTCATCTTCCAAAAACAAAAGGAGAAACTGAGCAGAACCATTAGAAACACTATAATCCAAACAGAGTTAAAGACAGAAATGGCACCTGAATAGTCTGTAATCATGTATTCAGACAAGAAACATCTCACTAGAAAATCTCGCAACATGGATCCCAATGCTAATATCAGAAACAAAATACTGAGCTGGGTGTGGTGGAGCATGTCTTTAACCCTAGCACTTGGGAGGCAGAGCAGGCAGATCTCTGAGTTTGAAGCCAGCCTGGTCTCTGAAGTGAGTCCAGGATAGTCAAGACTAATCAGAGAAACCCTGTCTCGAAAAAAAAAATGAATAAACAAAGTACTGAACTACAGATAATGCATTTAACAACACAAATTCAACCCCTTTGCTAGGGGTTAAATTCAAAACTATTTCTGAAAGTGATTCAGATACATAAAATAAAACTGTTTACAAATCAAAAGTAGGTTTTATCCATTAATAAAGAGATTTAGGGATAAGAAGGGAATTGACAGGGCAATACATGGCTTAAAGGAAAGAAATAGTCTTTAAGTTATCTACTAGTCATAAAACAATATTCCTGTCATTACATATCAACCTGTCAAAGTACAAAATTACCTGAATTACCTCTTTTTATACCTGGTTAATAAAAACCATTTGTGTTCTCAATATGCAACTGTCTTCCAGGTCATGCCAAGGAAGAGCTTAACATCCCTGTGGCATAATACTTCCATTTAGCAACTGCTTTTGTACTCCCTCTGTTCCATTTTTACAGGGACGAGTAAATAAAACAAGGCTGTTTTTAAGAAGAAGCCTCATATCACTGCCCACTACATTTCTGTATCTTACAATGCTGAGTCACCACAACTTTTAAAACTCTTCTTTCTGTCAACACGTGACTCATTATACATTTTTAAATATATATTAGGATATTCTTTAACAGGACAAGGGATAAGATTGAATTTATTTGCCATATTACAACAGACACAAAGTTTTTCAAAAGGAGGATAACTGGACAGAGAAGAAAGATAGAAAGACAGATAGATAGACAGATTTGTAAACATGAAGGCCATTGTTGAGTCATATACATTTTACTTATTGGCTTTTTACATGGACATATGTATTTACTAGATTTCCTCCTCCCTGCATTGAGGTTTTAGTGTAGGAACACACACAGAATAATTCAGAGAAGGGTAATAGTATTCAAAGTTATAGGTTGAAAGTATGACCAATAAAAATATATTTTGAAATATTTGCTGTCTTTAGCCTAAGGGTCTTTTCCGAGTATTCAAGAACCCTAGTTGGGGTACATAGACAGATAGCCTATTCTTGTCCACATCTTTAGAATAGCTGAAGTTGTCATTAAATCAACAAAGTTTTCCAGTGTCAAAGAACTGTCATGCTCTATTGAAAAAAATGTAAATTTTGACCTATCATTCCCTTTTAATGTCCAAACACACAACTATAGTTGCATTCAATATTAACTATACCACTGACAGCAAGTACTTATTAGTGCACAGGCGGCCATGGTTCTTGCAGTTCAGAACCCACATATTCTAGCCTTTTTAGTAGTTGGGCTGGGAGGAGGGAAGCCTATCACATTCATCAGTTCAGGCATCACTCACATTCCTGTTTAAGGAAATATTTAAAGTATCTCATATTTGGCTGTGAGCTACGGAATCTGTAAAGAGTCTATTAAGTCTTCCTAAGGCAAGCAATAGCAATTGGATGTACACGTGTGTGTGTGTGTGTGTGTGTGTGTATACATATGAATTCCCTCATGTTTTGTCACTAACATCCTTGAATCTGCAGCAGGACTTTTAGCTCATGGCTTTTAACTCATTAGTCACCAACAATTAATAGCAAAGATGGAATACTCAGCACTGAAATTATGTGTAAGTACTCCATTTTGAGTATAAAATAATGTTATACTTGATAAATATAAAATAAAAGATAAAATAGTTGTCCTTTAACACATGCTCTCTCTCTCTCTGTGATAAATATAAAATAAAAGATAAACTAATGTTTGTCCTTTAACACACACACTGTCTCCCTCTCCCTCTGTCTGTGCATCTCTCTCTCTCTCTCTCTCCCTCTCTCTCTCTCTCTCTCTCTCTGTTTGTGTGTGTGTGTGTGTGTGTGTGTGTGTGTGTGTGTGTGTGTGTGT
>CAJQZJ010031917.1:4387497-4432669 GCA_907164525.1 Lophiomys imhausi
ACACACACACACACACACACACACACACACACACACACACACACACAAACACACACTAAACAGAGGGTAAAAACATTAGTGTCAGTTAATTATTTTTGGAATGAGTAGCTGTCAAAACTTCCCAAAGGAACAAGTGTGTTTGAGCACACACTTCTTATACAGATTAAAGTAGGACACAAACTGACATGGCTACCCAAGGATATGAAAATGCACTTATAAACGTAAATGTACAAGTCTCAAGGAAGCAGACAGAGAATAGTGGAATTTTTCCAAGAATGAGGGAATTTTAAATGTCACTGGAGTATTCCCTCTGCGGTCCCCAGTTCACAACTGCTCCAGCTTAATCAACCTCATTCTCTCTAGGCTGAGGAGTAATAATTTATTCAATATCTCTTTATAATCTTCCTTCTCAACGATTAGGCTATAGATGCTGTCTTAGGGTTCCTATGGCTGTGATGAAACACCATGACCAAAGCAACTTGGAGAGGAAAGGGTTTATTTGGCTCACACTTCCACATCATTGTTCATCATGGAAGGAAGTCAGGACAGGAACTCAAGCAGGGCAGGTACCTGGAGGCAAGAGGCCATGGAGGAATGCTGCTTACTGACTTACTCCCTATGGCTTGTTCAGTCTGTTTTCTTACAGAACCCAGGACCACCAGTCCAGGGGTGACACCACCCACTATGGGCTGAACCCTCTCCCATCAATCACTGATTAAGAAAATGCCCTCTAGTTTTGACTACAGCCTGATCTTAGGGAGACATTTTCTTGATTGAGGTTCTCTCCTCTTAGATGAATTTTGCATGTGTTAAGTTGACATCAAACTACCCAGCACAGACAATATTTGTGTTTTGTCACTTTCCTCCTCTGTCCCATTCTGCATAATGAAGCATCTTTAAAGCAGCAGCCACAGCTGAGTTAAACCCTAACCTTGGAATCAGAGACTGACTTTCCATTCTTGAGCAACACTTTTGTCCCACAATATTTTGATAGTGAACTTAAATATTCCTTGAGGCTCACAGCACCACCCCCAATAGATGATAGAGATAGGGGGTAGAGCTAAGACACAAAATCAGGTAAACTTACCCAGAATCCAGCTTTCGTGTGTGTATGAGCAAGAAGTGCTCTTTAAAGGTAGAGTAACAAGTTTGCATCTCCTTATTTCTAGTACTTTTTGGCCAAACAAATCATATTTTACTTTAATCCTTATTTCTAGGGACTTGCTACTCTTTCCTGAACCATTTATTAAATAAAAACACCCAAGGAAAAGGCTTCATATTCTACTCCAGCAAAATAACCCATAAAAGTATTAAGCTCAACACCAGATGGCTGAGGACAAAACCCTGTAGAGTTCTATTTCTTAGGTTCTTAATTAAAATCACTTCAAGTGAATCCTCTCAGAGATGACACCTGAACTGGCTAGATTATAGTTTTACATCTTGCATGGCATGTGTGTGCATATTTTTCTTGGCAGACACCATACACATATGTTAAAATTACACAAGTTTGATTTTCTTCTACTAATTTACCTGTGAGATTATCAGTCTACATAAACCCAACAGATAATAGCAGTCCAAATCGGTGGAAGCCATACTTACAAATTCACAACACATCTATTCCTGTATCAGATACTGAACAGTTGGGAAAGCCACGTAAGTCAGTGGAGACCATGCCATGTACAGCATTTGCATGACTCAAGTTAATGCATGGCTGAAGTACCATACATATTGTTAAATCCAAGTCCTGGAAGAATGTCCTCTACCCAAAAATCAGACATTTAGAGATGAATATAAACGACAAAGTGAGACATAACATTCTGTACTTTATGCAATACCAGAGTCAGAATGTAATTTCTGTGACTTTAGGTTTACTTTAGAAGCTGATTCTGCATAGTACTTACATTAAAAGACTAATAATACTTTAATACATTCATATATGTCCTACATATGTCAGAATGAGATATATGACATTTAGGTGTAATGTGATGGTAAACTTTTATATCAGTAAATATCCTGAAATATAAAGTATGAAAATGTATTTGGCACCTGACTTTAACATTCTACTATCTAAACATCTCCATGTGTTTAAAGTTCTATATCTAACTCAGCTTTCATACTAATTTTAAATTTCATACATAATTTTAAAAATATCTTCTTAGATCCAGAACGCCCTCTTGATTCCTAAACAACTCAAAATTTAACTATGAGACTCCAGCTATCTATTCTTCAACCACCTCAGAGACCTGAGAGGGATAAATATATCTGATTATATAGGAAGTGCAGGGCCTGCCGCTTCCAAAACTAAAAAATGACATACCAGTGGCTGCCTGGACAGTTCCCATTTTCTCTCCATCCATTACAGCATCAATCTTCAGCCATTTGGCCCCATTTCTCTGACAGACATTGATTGTAGAGCAGGAATTATGAAGGACTTACCTACCCTGTCTTGGCAGAGCTAGGCTGTCGACTTATCTGCTTCTAAGTGCCAAATATATATGGACTGGACATTGGGAATGTATGCTAAGCCATATAACTCTTATAATTGTGGCCTATTTATTTCTGTTGTATTGTATTGTATTTATAGTTATAAGAAAAAGAACCATTTTTTGACTGAAAGGGAGAGCTGTTGGGGGGAAAAAGAAATACCTTAAACTAAAAAAAAAAAAAAAAAAAGAAGGTAAGAGGATGGGGGGGTTGAGGGGGAGGAGGGTGGAAGGGTGGGAGTGGAGGAGGGAGTAGGGAGGGGATTGTGATTGAGATGTAACTTGAAGAAATAAAAAATAAATTATTAAAAAAATAAAGTATGAAAATACTGAATAATTAGACCAGGCTGGCCTTGAACTCACAGAGATCCACTTCCTTCTGCCTCTCAAGTGCTAGAATTAAAAGTGTGCACCACCACCACCCACCCAGCTGAACATTTAGACTTTTAATGAAAGCCCAGAAGGGTTACATTCACGTGGAATAAGTGAAAATGGATCTAGATAACTGTCTGAGGACAGCATCATAAAACCCCAATCCTTATCCACAATAGGGTGATCTATCTTAATGTTAACTGCTAAGCCCTACCTACATCCATCATATTTTCCATACTAAATTCCCCAAAACACTATAAACTTCCAGGCATGTGAGAAGACTGAACCAAATCACCAAACGCTAAGAAAAATAAGGAGAAAGAGGGAGAGATAGAAAAGACACAGGGATGAAAGCTTCCATATGAACAGCAACTAGTGGAGCAATTAGCAAGTTATAGTCTGCTGGTAGATTCCGTGATCACATGATGCCAAGGCACCATCCTGAAATGATCTACACCATGGACATTAAAAGTCCAGAGGACAGAGCTAGAGAGAGAGTTCAGCTCTTGCAAAGGATCTGGGTTCAGTTCCTAGCACCTATATGGTTGCTCATAGTTATTCAGGTATATATATATATACCTGATATATATATATATATATATATATATTCAGGTATATATATATATATATATATACCTGAATATATATATATATATATATATATTATCAGGTATATATATATATATATATATATATGCAAACATGACAATCATTTACACAGAAACAAATAGATATAATAATAATAATATAAAAATTTGAAGTAAAAAGATGCAGAAGTCTGAATATACCAGCTTGGACTCAAAGACCAAGACTTCTTTTTCCTATTTCTTAAGGTTTAAGCACGCCATGCCTCAATGGAGGCAGGACACAGTGACACAGAAGAACCAAGAGCCTGGCAACTCCGAGGGCTTATAGTTACTGATGAGCTGGGTAACTTGACTTTTGGACTTTCTCTAGCTCTCTCTGCCCATTTATAAAAGTGGAAGCATCGTGTTTGCTCTTACTATCTATTGCTCTAGCATTTCCGTCATGTGAAGTATGATTCCCGTGATGCCGATGTTTCTCCACTATGGATTTTTCAGTAGTAGATATTGGATTGATATTTAGCCAAATGGCAATGCTTTTGCTTTTCACATTTATTTGCGTGTTTAAGATATTCCCCACATTCCAATCCAAGAGGCAAAAATCAAAATGATTATTAGCAGGGCTTAGTTAGACTTCTTAAATAAAATCTCTGCTTTGTGAAAGAAGATAAGGAAACCACATTCTCAGCTTTTTAAGATTTAAAAGGCCAATAATTATTTAGTAGCAAACATATATGCACAGTTAGGAGATTCTCCCTATTCCTCAAGGAATCTTGCCGTGAAACTCTCCAATCTCAGAATTGTTATTGGGGGATACTGATGAGTAAGAGATGGGTATTGGGACAGAGATGAAGTAGCTCTTTATCACTAACGCTGTTCTCAGTTACCACTGCTACACTGTAATAGAAGCACACAGCTAATATCATAGTTTTTCTACTTTGAATTTTCAGAAAATGTCATTTCTAGGCCTGATGGCCAAAGCTCAAGTGGTTCTAGATCATGTGGAGGGGCTACTTAAAAGACCCCAATAACTTGTATAGAAGTATATGCAGGACGATGATTATATAGAAGTATATGCAGGATGACGCGGCTGCGTAGCGGAGTCCTGCAACACAAATGGCATGCTGCACAGTCATCATCCAGCCAAGACTCCCTTGCACGTCTGCATCACTCTATCTCATTGGGAAGGCAGGCAGACCCAGTAAAGCAATGGCCCTGCAGCATCAAGAAAGTCAATAATGTCATTCTTGTTGTTCATTTGCTTTGTTGCTGTTGTTGTTGTTTTTAGGGGTTAATGCCTAGTTGTGTAGCTTTTGTTGATCTGGAAGTCACAATGGAGATGGGGCTAGTTTTGTGCCTCAACTTAGCATTACAGGCATATTCTACCACACCCAGCCTAAAAATTAGCCTCTGGTAAGAAGCCTCAGTGAATACAAAGGTCTTTAGTTTATCATATTTATAACGTTTTCAATGGAAATGCCCATAATCAGAGCATGTTATCTCTTCTTTGTCAAAGTTCTTTCATTCTCTGCGAATATGCCACCTGCTCCTTCTTCTTTGCCCTATTTATTTATTTAGCTATTTATTTATTAGTAGTAGTATTGTCATGAAATCATCTAACGTTGTAAAGCTTCTAAAATATGTTCCTATAAAATATAGTTGCAGCCAGGAAATGTGGCACATGCTTTTAACTCCAGCATTTAAGAGGCAGAGGCAGATCTCTGAGTTCAAGGCCAGCCTGGTCTACAGAGCAAGTTCCAGGACAGCCAGGGCTACACAGAGAAATCCTGTCTTGTAAAAATCAAATGTAAATAAATAAATACATAAAATAAATGTAGTTGTTACTTAGGCCTGAGAAAGCTCAGTACTTTTATGACAATATTTTATAATGACAACTACTGTTTACCATCCCAAGGAACTATCATCAGAAAAAAATTACACAATCAGTAAGTAACTAATGGTCTGGCTTTATCTTAAGACTATGACAGAAAAGAAAATGAACAAATATAAGTAATCACAAAACAAGAGGCCTTTTTCTTCAGAAATGCAAGAATATATAGAACTAAATTTTGTGCCACAGTCAATAATAGCCCTTGGAATCTAGTACAATGACTATTTATGTCATGTGTAATCACCACGTGGATTGTTTTTCAGAGCTTACTTTGTAAAACAGGACATTTTAATAACCTAACAGCAATAACTGACCTAAGGAAAATGGTCTTTAAAACACCTTCCGTGGTCAGATAACTCATATGCAGTCCCAGGCAGGTCAGTGTTAAAGTCCACTCGTATTCACAAAGCAGTGCACTAATATTAGAAAGGAAAAGGACCCCTTATATTTACTGTTACCAATACAGATAACATTACATTCTTTGTGCAACTATTTTTTTCTAAGTTAATTAGTTTATTTATTTTGGTGTTAGTTGAGTCAAAGGTCTCAACTATGCTTGGCAAGTACTTTATTCTTGACTTCACTTCAACCTATAAATTGCCAGTTTTCAGTGAAAATATGTTGAAAATTGAGTTCAAGAATGAGCTTTAGAATTTGTCTAATAAACCAACAAAATTAAATTACTGGTGATTTTAGTGTATAATCGGCGTAGAGGATTTCATACAAGAATTCTTTTCATATATATTCCAAATTTTGTTTTCATAAAGCATGATGTCAGCACCACTATCATTAAAGCATAATTTTGGATGAAGGCTATTTTGCAGATGTGGCACTAAGCAGATGTTCTAACACTGAAGTATATCGTCAATCCAAAAGCAGCTAGTTGCTAGGCAAAAGGACTAATTTTCTAGGCCTTGATAATATAGTCTGCTGACTTTTAACAGTTTGAACATTTTGTAAGTAACAATATAAGCTAAGAATATGGGTTTTAGCATGTAGCTCTGTCATAAGTCTGCCACAAAACTGGAACCACAGACATTTTCCACACAAGGACTATAGGTCCATAATGAAATGGCTTTCAGAGAGTTATTTTAAAAGCAGCTCGTTTTCCTCTAGAACCTTAGACATATTTTTGAAGATCTAGTAAAGGAGGGTTCTCTTCCTGCTCTACCACTTCTGAGTTGTGTTTTATTTTAGATCCAGAGACATCATATTTTTTTTGTCTTGACACCCTCATGGTTTCCACAAAGGGAAATACCTTTACACATATGATGAACATAAAAAGTGATCGTCACAGTAGACTTTATTCAATTATTCTTATGTTGAATCAATATTTTGCCTGTTTAAACCTCTTAAGTGTTACCATTCGAGAGCCATAATGTTGCTTTATGATCAATGTTGTGTATATAGTCTTCAAACACCTCAGCAATAGTCCCATCTCAAATGATCCCAGCTGGTATTTCAAGCAAAATGCTGTCTTACTGAACATTGAGGTTGGCTGAAGGTTGCTCTCATTTTGAAAGGACGAAATGTCAAATCACTTGTGCAAAAACCTAAGCTGGTGACTTCTGCCAAAATTCAGGTTTGGAACAATGCAACATAAGTACAGGTGAGAGGAGCGGTTGGCAGCCACATGGGGTTCCAAATACATAGAAAGCCTCATGTCAGCAGATAGTCCTAACAAGCATCCCCTGGATTGTGGGCTGTGGGCATCTCCATGCCCTCCCTCCCAAAACTATCCTAAGAAGAAATAGTTGCAATGTCAAGTAAAAGTAACGTCAGCTGACCTGGGATTAAAGATGACCACAAGATTCTGAGCCTGTACACCATCCCATGACGTCCCCCCCCAAAAAAATGTACTATCTAAATTAGAACCATTAAAAAGACGACAGCAACCTGTGCCCTCTGAGGTTATTCAGGCAATCAGAGAAACACAAAACTACCCCATGGCAAGTCTCAAAGTTCTCCGAGTGGCACCTCCGTTAAGTAACTAAAGTAACATACTCACTATCAGGGTTAGTGGTTGCTGAAGAAGCAAGTGGGTGACTGACTGAAAACAGCAAGGGCCACCTTATCCTGAAGTAGCACCAGGAGATTAGTATAAAAAGTTTCCCATGTCAACAAATCAGTAGTCAAGTGGTTGAAGTCAATACAAAAAGGCTCACTGGCTTTTGAATGTTGGAAATTGAATCCCCAGACTATGGAAGCTATCAAGGGCCCTGCATACCACAGAGTCACATGGCATGGCACAGCCTGCACTATTTCAATAGTGTCTCCCCTTTCTTTTCTGCTTTCCACTCTCCTTTCCTGCCCTCCCTCCCTTCCTTCTTTCCTTAATCTCCCTAGCTCTATCTCCAGCTCTCTCTTCTCTTTCCTTCTGTTTATTCACATCACTCTCTGCCTTCCCTTCTTCTTTTTCTCTCACATATATTCTCAGACAGATATATTCACTACCATAGAATGAACTCACTCAAAGAAAAGATAATCAATTTAATGTCACTGCATGGTGATGTCATTAAATCTGATGAAGCAAAATGAACTCCCAGGAAAGGAACTAATTTTGAGTCAAATTCAATGAAAGGATTCACAGTGAGAGTTGGAACAGAGATCAGACAGAGAGGACATTCTTTACAGAGACTGAGATCATTAGGACAGAGATGATCCTAGAGGAATGAGGGTGCTGACAAATACTTAAGTGTCTCTTACCTAGACAGGACGGGACTTGCTTGCAAAGTGATGCAAAGGTGACTAGCAGGGTGACACAGTGGCGTTCACTCACATCAGACACTAACTGAGCAGGGAGAATAATGAAATCTAAAGATCTTGAGTTGGCGAGGATTGTCAGAGGCTTAGAAAGGGACACTGGACTTTTAAAATGCACCAAGATTCTACTTCATATCCTTTACAAAGTAAGTGAAGATACTAATGCTGAAAAGGTGTCATACTACTAGTCCAGTGTGGCAACCAGTTAGTGCAGATTCCTGGTGACCAAATACCTAACTTAGCACTAATTTAAACAGCTGCTTCCCAGGAAAAGCACCCATCTTTTCCTCACCTTTCCCTTGGCATTCATGGGGACCACTGGTGGATAATATTCTTCTGTATCACCAACAACCAACAAGGCCAAATAAACACTCCCAGGCACAGTTGCTCAGGGTGGAGATGAGACCTGAGCCTGGCGCTGCAGAACTGACTCCACTCTAATTCAAACTACGCCTCTGCTCATGAGTCTTCCTGATTCCATATTTCTAGCAGTGAGATTTCTATCTCGCAAAATAAGCTGTGTGAGCATAAGGGCACAGGAGGGAGCAGAGGTGCAAACAGCGTGCAGAACACACTTGGATACAACACGAAGGGACCTAACAGCTCCCTGAATATGTAGCACAGAATGGCTAGGAAATAGATTCCAGTGAGAGATAACTTTTTAAAGTAATCAGTAGGAGTGTTTCATAAGAGGAGTTCACAGTAATTAGCATATATGCATATATCATCTTGGCAAAACCTCTTGAGATGTTAATAATTGCCTGGGAAAAGTCATGCTAGACACTATCAGAGCATGTGAAGCCGATCCAAATGTAACTATGCCAACAGCACAGAAAAACACAAAAAGGAGTTTAGGAAGTTGACATACATTACTTTAGACAACATATATGAGAGCAGTACAGTTGGCTTTTCCAAAGTGAAAATTCAGAAGAGAGCAAAGTAAACAAATACTTAAAGTGGAGGGATCATAAAACAACTTCTAAGCAATAACTGGTAAGTATGACATGTATAAAAATTTTAAAACACAGATGATTAAATGATACAAAATAACATTCTAGTTAGAAAAGCAAAGTGATTCACAGATTGTACAACAAGGTAGAAAGAAAAGCTTAATAGAAACATTCCAAAGCACTTAGGGACTGAGATCAATAGTTCAATGGCAGACGATGTATGCTCAGTGCATGTGAAACCCTGGCTTCAATCCCAAGCAGAAAACAACTGTAAAGATAAAGTAAACATGAAAGGTGTGTGTAAATATCACACAGACACACACACACACACACACACACACACACACACACACACACACAATTATTCTGAGTAAAGACTAACAAGATACATGGAAGTGTCCTTCCTTTGTCCAGGAAAAGGAAGGTGAGCTTAGTGTCCAATAAACACCTCAGCTGTCTGGATGCTGCCGCAAGCAGGATCGACACTCTTTCCCTGTATGTAAGAATTTTGCCTAGCAAGGCACTCACTTTCCTAAGTATCTTAGCTTAGTTGCTAAGAGTGTAGTAAAGACAGATTTATTTACTTCTGGACCACATCCTGGTTCTGTTGTCCCTTGACCCAGTCTTGTTTACTTAGCATTGTATTTCTATAAAATTTTACAAGGCTGATTACTAGAAGACTCTCCTGAGAAGTTCTGAAGCAATAAATCTGTTTCTACTCATTTAAATCTATCTTATTCAAAAACACTATGACAAAAGATCATCCCAAATGCAGTGTTACAACAATATACTGAGTTACTAATAAAGAAAACTAATCCTCTGGGGAAGAAATCCAAAACATAAAGTTTATCACTGATTAGGATGCTTCCATGGATTCTAAAGGATAAGAACAGGGCGTGATTTTCTGTTGTACAGATGACATGCATGAAGACCACAATTCATATTTAAAAACCCATGTGCCAGCTTTTACAATGTTTTCTTTCTCATTGTACAGTTAATTAACCTGGCCTTTTGAGACAGTATCACACTCTACAGTCCAGGCTCATTTCAAGCTCACAATACTCCTGCCTCAGTATGGGAAATTTGGGAGTGACATGTATGTGATACCATATCTGACTTTAATTTTTTTTTAAAAAGAGAGCGAGGTACTACAAAATTTCCCAGAGTATTGGGTCCTTTCAAAATCTGTAAATGGAGTGATCTCTGAGGGGACACTTAGAATTCTTGAGATATAGTACCCCAGATGCAGTTCCCTTTTTACCTGCAGCCAACTAGACCTTGATTGTTACTGCCTCTGAAGACAGATGAGAATATTTGATTTCCTGAAACAACAATCATCTTCTGTGACTTATACTTAACTGTAATATATGAAATTTACAAGATCAAATAATTCTCTTTAACTCAGCATGTATATAATATGATGAAATGCTTTTTAATTTTATGTCATTTTGATTGTATTGACAAGAAACAGAATATAACTTTGTTTTACAGTAAAGACTCTAGCTCCTCTGGAATTTCCATTTCAAGCGGAGTTTCCAGATAGAGATATTATTTCAAAGACTCATTAAACACACAGTGCTACATTAAGAAGAATAATATATTAAAAGGTCATGAGCTAATTTTCTGTGGTGGAGGGGCTAGCCAAAAAAAACTTATGTTACTACCTACATTATGTTTATGGTCCCACACAGCTTGGGAGAGGCTGATCAATGAGTATATAACTACTCTGATACGCTTACCAGCTTTCCCTCAACAATGTGGCTCAAGGCATATTATGTCCCCTGGTAGATATTAGCAAAAATTAGTAAGTATTACTTGCTATTGTGCTTTTTGGATTCTCATTTGACCAATAAACTGTAACTGGATCATTTGTTCCCAACACAGAAGAAAGGATAATTTTTAAAATATACCTGTTCAGAAAACTTGACTGGCAGTTTAGCTCATTCACTAAAAGCTTGGTCCACTACTATGCGACCTTCATTTGAGAGCTAATGTTTGGTAATGATAACAGATAAGCACTTTTGTCAACATAATACTGCTAATGGAGTCAGCAAGCCTAAAAAGTGCAGTTATTTGAAATCACAGGGGAGGGGCTTGCCTTACTTTCACAAAGCCTACGTCCAACACTGACACATTGTGTTTCCCTCATGTGACTTGTAGATCTTTAGTTATCTGTCTTGCAAACTGTAATGCCACTGAGGACTCTGAGGACCTTATATTTTTTACACTTCATAAAACTATATTTTCAAGTGCTTTTGTGTTGTGTTGACATGGAAAATAAATGACGACACAGTTATGTATTTTCTCAGCCCCTTTCTGTCCTAAATTTCTCTATTATACAGGATGGATCTAATAATTATTTTATAAATAAAAATCATATTTTTGTCTAATTTTTCCTTTTTTTCAAACCCTGAGTCAGTGGTTTACTAGTTTTTCTGGCCCAGAATTCACTACATAGACGAGGATGGCCCCAAAGATGGTTCAAGGGCCTGTTGACTCTCTCTCTCTTGAGTCATGTGATTTAAGACATGTACCACCATGCTTAGACTGGCCCAGATATTTTAAACTTGAGAAATGTTGTCATACTCTTGAAAGTATCTTCCATGGTGATCATCACATTTAAACAAACAGATAAAAGGCACAAGAAACTCATCATACTTTTCATTGATTAAAAAGATATTTCTGAAGTTTTATATGAACTGTAAGTTTTGTAAGATATATAAGGCAATATAATTACTTAATAAAGAGTACAAGGCCCAAAAATGCTAAGTGCTCCAGAACTTTGCTTGAAAAAAATTGTCATAATGTCGATCTTACATTATTAATATATAACTTGGGGAAAAAACCTAAGTAGCACTCTAATATGTAATAATAGCATGAACCATTCTGACAGCAAGAATTTGTTTTTAGTTCTATAGCAAAGATTCATCAACCTATATATATATATATATATATATATATATATATATATTTCAAAGAGTAAGAACATTTGAAGTGTTTTAAACATATGACTATATCAGAAATCATCTTATTCCAGTCAACATACCTTTATCTCCAAGGCCAACAGTTTCTTGGGTCCATTATGAGAGAAAGAAGTTTCCCATCATAGGTCCCTCAGTGGGGACCTATTGCTATTTTCTCAGATACACATAAGATATGGTGAATGTAGGGGCCAGAGAGATGGTTGAATAGCTAAGAACACTCGCAGTACTGTTCCTGAGGAACCAAGGACAGTTCCTAATACCCATGCTGAGAAACTCACAAAAGCCTGTACTCTAGCCCCAGGGGATCTGACACTTTATTTGGTTTTTAGGAGTACCTGCATACATGTACACATGTACACACACACACACACACACACACACACACACCTTTAAAAAGATGAGGAGTGTGAGCTTCCTATATATATTTTTTCTAAAAATCACAAGCATGATCCACACCCTGAGATTTTAAAAACAGCCTATGTGTCTGTCATACACAACACTGCACATGCCCACATTTCCTTACTTCTCATTTCAGAATAGATATACTACTACCTTTCTTGCTTCTTTTATCATCTTCCGAATAGTTTCCTTTATCGTAAGTAGATGTGCTCTCGGTGGATGAAAAAGGAGGTCTATATGGGTACTCCCTAAGAGTCCGGGCATCACATATGGCCAGCCTAAATCAAGATTTGGAGCCTCCACATCCGACTGCATGGGCCAGTAAGTCCCTGAAGATGAGCCATCATCACAGGAATTATCAGAACCATGTTCTGTGTTTTGTGCAAACTTCTGGATATTTTTCAAAATATAATTAATTTCTTCCTCAGCTAGGAAGTCGGAAATGCGCTCCTTGACAAGGAATTCTTGGTAGGCTTCTAACCCATGCTCAATCAGAGCGTCAACTGCCACACGGTAACACTCCTTGTAGTGCGGCTCGATGTAGTTGTCAGATCGGCACTCATCATTCAGTGAGGAGAGCATCGACGAGGTCTCCATGCTTGCAGGTGTCGGATGAGGGCACGTTCAAATGTTCATCTGTGCAGAGGCAAGAGGTACCTGAGTGTGTGATAAGAAAACTAAGGTCAGTGAGAATCCCATGCGTCGATATTCATGATATATGGCACATATCACTTTGACTGCATTTACATTAACTAACTACCTTAACTACCGTTTGAATGGCTATTGAGGCAACCTGACACACGTCATATCAGAAATGATGTTCATAGAGATGCAATTCAGTATCTATCACAGTCTGTTAAATGGATTATTACCCTTACAAACTCAAGGCGTTTAAAATTAGAGCGTCTCTCATGATATAATGAACCTATTGTCTCTGTGATACAGAACGTCCTCTCAACTCAGTCCTGAGAAGAGGGTGTGTGTGCTTGATGAGGCATCCATTCCTACAAGCCACTTCTGTTTTGACAGTAAAATAGTACTCAGATAGGATTAAGGCCTGCCTACCCATTAATACAAAAACATTAATAAGTTGGGAGAAATAGAAAAAACAAAACATACATGTCTTTTGGAAATTTACTATTTAGTCGAAGTGAATAGAAAGGCATACATACAAAACTATTAATCATTACTCTAAACACAAGGCCAGATTAGTAAGAATTCATGCCTATCAATTAATCATGTCATAGTCACTGGTTTAAGAGGAAAAACAAGTAGAGATCAGTATATAATAAATGAGCTCTAAGCAGCCCTGAGCAGGAGGCATGCTTCAGCTGAAGTTAGGGCTATGAGAAAAAAATATCTGATCCTGCAGTAGAAGATCCTTTCATTTCAGACAAGGCCAAAAAAAAAAAAAAAACCCAAAAAACAACAACAACAAAGAAAACATACAGGCAAAAGAACAAACCAGAAATGAAGAGGTTACTCAGGATTCAGGGAGGAAAACTCTGGTATGTGGGAAAACAGGTTTCTTTTGGGAATAAAAGACTGAACTGTACAGATAAGCAGGAGCCAGGTGTGGGGATCAGGAGACAGTCCTGCTGTAGCTGGAGGCGCCATGGCTAACTCCTCCTTCCCTGCTTTACTGAAATAGACGCTGGACTTCATATCAGTCAGATTAGGGTCTTCTCAGCTGGTTTGAAGTCCTGTTCCCATTGTAGGGCTCACAACTGCATCCTGAGTTATAGGAACGACAAAGCTGTCATTTGAGTTTTTGATCTTAGCCATTCTGACCGGTGTGAGATGGAATCTCAGAGTCCTCTTGAGTTGCATTTCTCTGGTGATTAAGGATGCTGAGCATTTCTTCAAGTGTCTCTCAGCCATTAGAGATTTCTCCTTTGTGAATTCTCAATTTAGCTCTGTTACCCATTTTTTGATTGGATTATTTGGTTTCTTGGTGTTTAATTTCTTGAGTTCTTTATAAAATTTGGATATTAGCCCTCTGTCGGATGTGGGGTTGGTGAAGATCTTTTTTTGCACGAGTGCGCAGGAGAGAGAGAGAGAGAGAGAGAGAGAGAGAGAGAGAGAAAGCTGATTTGACCAAAGCAGCTTTTGTTAGTGGTTCTGACCTACTTTAACATTCTACACTTGATTGATCCTTTTCAGTCTTCCTCCCACTCTAATTCAGATTCAATCTGTGAGGGGGCAAGCCTGGAAACCATCACCATTCCTCACAACAGACTTGCTCAAGATTTGCTCTGCTCTGCCAAGCACATAGAGAAGTTGTTGAGGGGACAGACAACAGGGTCTGCAAGTGAGCAAGGATGAGAAGATCTACCATCTGCCGAGGCTTTCCCTGCGATGGGACAGAGAGAGTGTGGGGGAGGGGGAGAGCTCACTTTGTCATTTTACTGAGCTTACCTGTCCCCAAACCTGGGCTCAGAATTGTTCTGAATGAAATTCTGCTTAGAAAGTATACAGGTTAATCATGAATTAAATGAAAGCAACCCCCCCCAAAAAAAACAACCAAAAAAATCCCAAAACAAAAACCACCACCAACAACAAAACATATTAGCCATGCTTATGTAGGTCTATATTTCAACAGCTCAAGAGGTTACTCACAGCAGGAGGATCATGCATCTGAAGTCAAACTAGGTAGCACAGGGAGACTGGAGACACACCTCAGTCACATGTGTGAAGTCCTTGGTACAACCCTCAGACTTCAGCTTTGGGGCAAAGGTAAGGGATAAAAACAGGGCATGCTCTTTGCTGCTTCCTGGAGACTCTTTAGTTCGAGTAATGGCTCAACCCAAGCCTAGAGCACCAGAACTACCCCTGGATCCTTGCTTTGTGACATAGCATCTAAACTCTATAGAAGGAAGTCCCCTGCCTCATATGCTACTATAATGGATCATTGTGCAGCTATCCTTCCATGCGGGGATAGCTAGGGACCATCTCAGGCCAACTATCAGAATGGGGGCTTTATAATGACATGGAGTTATAAAAGGTGCTTCTTTTACAACTTAATTAAAATTGTCATGATCTATAGCTATGACCCAGAAACATGTAGCAAATGTTAATAAATTTCTCATTTACTGTAGGTATCTGCTTATTTTATTTTTTTCTGATAACATTTCATTCAAGTTCACTATTTAACAGAGACTTGCAGCAAGGAACAATATATAGAAGAGTTTTTAAATGCAACCACTTGCAGGAAAGGATGCTACTGGCATCTAGTGGGAAGAGAGATCAAGGATCCTTCTATGCATACTGCAAGGCACAGAATGGACACTCAATATAAGGAACTACATGGGACAAAATGCCTACGCTGTGAAGTTGGAAAAGTTCACTGCTCTGTTCATACATGTTCTGTGGTTTGAATATCACATTGCTCTGTTCATACATGCTCTGTGGTTTGAATATGGTTTTATTTTCCCCCCTCAAAGTTTCAAGTGTTGAGAGTTTGATTACTAATATGACAGTAATAAAAGGTGTTAGGACCTTTAAGAGATGGGCCTGTCAACAGTGATTAGGTCCCAGAAACGCTATCAAGAATATACTTTCTCATGCTAGGGTAGTAGTAGCGCATGGCTTTAATCCTAGCACCCTGGAGGCAGAGAGGGGCCAATCTCTGAGTTGGAGGCCAGCCTGGTCTACTTAGTGATTTCCAGAACAGCCAGAGCTACTGAGAGTTGTCTAGAAAACAAACAAACAAACAAAAAGAGTAGACTTTCTTTAGAGACTGAGTCGATGATGGTGGGGTGGGGATGGAGATGAAGTTAGATCCCATGCAATTGAATTCCTTACCTGAAAAATGGGCTGCTGTAAAGCAGGCCAACCTATGCTTATCACGGCTGCTTCTTCCACACACTCCTTACCCTTTCACCTTTTCTCAGAGAGCTGATATGGCTGGAGGCCCTAATGGGAAACCAAGCTTTTGGCCCTTCAGAAATGTGACCTAAACACATTTCTTTATACGTTACTGTAGTTCAGATATTTTGTGACAGTAACAAAAAGAAGAAATGAACAAGACATTCATTTCCTGAAAGTGGTTGCATTTAAAAACTCTTCTATGTATTGTTCCTTGGTGCAAGTCTCTGTTAAATAGTGAACTTGAATGAAATGTTATCAGAAAAAAATAAAATAAGCAGATACCTACAGTAAATGAGAAATTTATTAACATTTGCTACATGTTACTGGGTCAAGCTATAGATCATGACAATTATAATTAAGTTGTAAAAGAAGAACCTTTTATAACTCCATGTCATTATAAAGCCCCCATTCTGATAGTTGGCCTGAGATGGTCCCTAGCTGTACCCGTATGGAAGGATAGCTGCACAATGATCCATTATAGTAGCATCTGAGGCAGGGGACTTCCTTCTATAGAGCTTAGATGCTATGTCACAAAGACTCATAATTTTGTCAATAATCATTAACATTCTTTTTGGAAAATAACACTTAACAAAGAAAGTTTGTTTTCACATGACAAAATAAGTGCATGTTTAAGTTCCAGTTTCCAAATGTTTGCTGAGTTGGAGTCTTCATCTGATAACCCCTCCATGCAGAAAGAAGCATCTGTAGGTTGAAGGAGAAGTCCCTTCTATCATGTAATTGCAAAAAGTGGTAGGTAACTACTTGTTTGTTAAAAAAAAAAATTCCAGATTTGAGAGTCAGTTTCATTTAACTCTTAAAATTAACATTTGAATCTCTGTAATATCTGATGACAGACGCCTGTTTCCTATTTGATATTTAGACTGCATAAAGTTCTTTTTTAAAAAATCATTCATTTCCGGCTTTGACTATGCATATGAAAAATTTGCAATTGTGCAATATTAATTGCTGGACCGTGTGTACACTCAGAAGTCACACAGGTTAAAAGGACCATGACCATACAGGAAACTTTGATGTCACATGAAAGGCTAGTCATAAAGTAATAAGACTGAACTACAAACTAATCTAGACAGTGAAATACTAGGGGGTTAGTCTAATAGTCAGTGTAAAATGCAACATGAGAGGCTGCTGTGGGAAAGTGCAAAAGCTACTTGTAATGAGTTTGGATATTACGGACAAGACAGGATAATAATATGCTTGATATCCTTCTTTGGGAACAGCTACACTTCAGGTGGGTTGTAATGACACTGCTTTATCACAAGGGCTGTTTACAAGGAATACGTATAAAGGGAAAAAGCTATTAACAAATTTTAACAGAGAATAAACTAACATCACTTTACAAATGCATATTGAAACAAAAGAGCATCTATATTTAGTTACAGACTTCAGAGATTCCAGTATTGAGAGTTTCCCTGAACACTTAGAAAGGTTTATTAGTACAAAGAGTACAAAATTAATTAGGTGTGGCTCTAAACACAAAACTAAAGAGTACTTTATTAATAATTATTAGAACAGCTAAGAAGCATGTATTTTTTTAATGTGGAAAAATTAGTTAAGAAAAATAAAAATTGGGCTGGAGAGATGGCTCAGCAGTTAAGAGCACTAGTTGCTCTTCAACAGGACCTGGGTTCAAATTGAAACTAACTGTACTGGTTGAGCATGGTGGCACATGCCTTTAATATCAGCACTTGGGAGGCAGAGGCAGGCAGAGCTCTGTGAGTTCAAGGCCAGCCTGGTCTACAAAGTGAGTCCAGGACAGCCAGGACTACACAGAGAAACCCTGTCTCAAAAATCCAAACAAACAAACAAACAAAACAAAACAAAACAAAAGAACAAGAAGTCTCAGTGTGACATAGAAACTGAACTGACTACTGGGATTCACTGATAGTGAAATGATTCACTCAAGGAAAACAAGCTTAAAATCCATGCATCATAAAATATAAATACTCTAGATATCAAATTTGAAGTGTCATTTAGACAAGCAAATAGAAATTCTAAACATAAACTTTGTTAATACGAAGATTATAAAACAAGTCCAAGAGACGTATTTCACAGGTTGTTCTGGAACACCTGCTCAGCCATCATCAGAGAAGCTTCCTCTTGCAGTAGATGGGTAGTAATACAGATACCCACAGTACATACAGAGAGTGAGAGAGCTTGGAATGCCCAGTCTATCAAATCCCTTCCCTTTGGGCTAAGGAAACTTTGCAGAAGAAAAAAGAGGGCAGAAACATCTTAAGAGCCAGAGGATACAGAAGACACCAAGAAACAGTATCTTCCAGACACAAAAGGACTGCCATACATATGAATTCACAGAGTCTATGACAGCACACACAAGGCCTGTGCATGTTCATTGGGGTTGATTTGGAACTGCTATCTATTGAAATATTAATTATTTTGCTCCCCCCATCTGCTTGTTGTCTTACAAGAAGATTCTTATGTATAGCAAGTGATGTTGTGTAGCTTTGCTTTCCAATTTATCCCTGATTGGCTAATAAAGTTGCCTATGACCTGGCCTGGGCAGAAGAGAGGTGGGTGAAGCTAAAGGTCCTTGGCCTTTGGGGGTGGAGAAGGACAGGGAGAGAATGGAGAAGAAGGAGAGGAGACTAAAGATCTTCAGGCTGCCATGGGATAGCATGAACTAGAAGAAGAATGTAACCAAGAGTATCTTGCTCTGAGGACCAGCCCAAATGTAACAGATGCAGGTATTATGTGGTTTTTTGGGGGGAAGCAGAATGACAGCTCAGAGGGTTGATTATCTGCCCGGCTGTAGTGCTTTAAGCTTGTATTAAATCTAACATGTCTATGTGACTTCTATTTTGAAAACAACTGGTTATGGAATAACTGCCACTGTATTAATTTCCAACATTAGCTATTATATACAGAATAATTAATTCCTTTAACACATGTTCAAGGCAAACAGGGTCCCAGTGCTGAGAGGGGGAAGTGGCCATCATCATCCATCCCTAACCAAGATGCCATCTCAAACTGACAACAACTTGGAAATGGAATCTTAGCTTTCTCCAGTGGAATCTCACTCAGTATGGGTATATAAACCATGCTTCATGTCCTGTGAAGAAGACCAACATAAAATGAACTTAGTGGTGTGTTTGCAGACTTTTTGTTTCGCACTGCTTTGTTTTGGACTTTTTTTTTTGTATTGGTCTTGTGTTTGTATATTATGATTTCTAATTTTGTGTTTTTATGTTTGTGTATGTGAGTGTGTATGTGTTTCTTTTTCATTATGACTCCTTTTTGCTAAGGAGAGGAGAAAAAAATGGAATGTAGTTGAATGTGTCTGCTGCCCAACCAATTAATATAATATAAATACTGGTTAAACAATTTAATTAATTATTTCTACAAATGGGGCCCAATGTAATTTAATTAATTTTTTTTCTACATATGGCACCCAACGTGGGGCAATTAGAATCCATGCTTACAGTGTGAGAAGGTCTGGATGAAAGTCGGTTTGCTAACCAAAGAGTGGGAAACCAAACCCAAATGTATTTCAAAGGTGAGGCTACCTTAACAAAAGCTGTTGCCTTGCAGCAAAGGCAGAGAGCTAATGCTTAGCTCTCCTTATGTACTAAAAAACTGGCAGTCTTCTAAACAGAGCTTGAGAATGGAATTAACTGCCTAGATTAAAAATGGAGGAATTCATAATGCCTCAATACATTTAGATTCCAATTGAGTTTGTTTCTCTTAGGATGCAAATGATTTTTACCCTGACAATTGTGGTTCTGTGTATCTTTTTTGAGAAAGTTCAGACTAAGATGGTCTTAAAGGAAAGAATTTACAGATGGGATGCTAAATTGCCAACAATGATAATGGGGGAAGGAAGGAGGCCTTTCCAGATAAATAAGGCAAAACTGATGACAGCTGGAGCTCACCACTCCCTGGGTACTAGGTGCCTGTCAGGAGTTTCTGGTATTGGCCCACCAGTGAAATGGAGCCAAAACTAGATTCTACGGAATAATGAACAAAGCTTTAATTGCAGCATGAGATGGCACAGCTAGACCAAGGATTTTGGAATGTTCTTGTTTTCTTGCTTGATTTTTGCTTAGATGTCTTTGATTTTCCTATATCGGGAGGTAGAAAGAATATTCTTCTGGTTTGGCATTGCTAAAACATAAGAGATTTTTGAAGATTTTGGGCAGATTTTGAATTGTTTCTACAGTTCAAAGTTGCTCTCTGGGTTACAGAGTTATTAATATCTGGGATTTAAGTGAAATATTTGAGCAGGGTGGGACTGACACACACCCTTAATCCCTTAATCCCATCACACTAGAGGAAGAAACAGGCAGATCTCTGAATTCTAGACCAGCCTCCTTTAAACAATAAAGGCAGAGTAGGAACCCTGCTGATAAGATAAGGCTGCTTACTAAAGACAGTCTAGAATTTAAAAAATGACACACTTTTTCCTTGATGTTAAGTTTAATAATATCCTTACTGATCTAATGGATAAATGCACATAATCTTAAATTTATGTAAAGAAAAAGGGGTCGGAAGCCCGTCTCCTTAGGTGTGGAGCTCCCATTGGAGAACAGGTTTCAAGAGGCATTTTGCTCCTAAAAGAGATATTTAATTGCTGCATGGTGGTGGTGCATACCTTTAATCCCAGCACTTGTGAGGCAGAGGCAGGCTGATCTCTGTGAGTTTAAGGCTAGTCTGGTCTACAAAGTGAGTCCAGAACAAGGATACACAGAGAAAACCTGTCTTGGGAAAAAAGAGAAAGAGAGAGAAAAACAGATGTATTCTGTTGATCAATATAAGGACCCAGAGTTAGGCTGGGGAATAACATACAAACTGCATGCCTCCCACAGCCAATAGTTAAGAAAAGCTAACATAAAATAGCATATCATGCTATTCTACACCAATCTCTTTAAGAATCAAGTATCCATGGGAGAATTGGAACTCAAACTAATACAAAATGGTTTAATTAATTTTATTATTTAATAAGGGTAATTCAATTATTTAAATTCATACCTTAATCTCAAAACTTGGGAGACAAGGACAAAACATATTCCTTGTGTATTTGAGGCAAATCTAATCTACAGAGCTCTACAGAGCAAATGAAGACAGCCCAAGCTACAAAGAGAAACCCTGTCTCAATAAGAATAGATATATCCACATAGTAACTAAATCTCCAAAGAAAGGAGAAAAGGAAAGAAAACAATATATAAATGCATACCTTTGTTCCCAAAACGTGGGAGACAAAGACAGAGACAGATAGGTTCCTTTTGAGTTTGAGGCCAACCTAATCTACAAAAAGCCAGAACAACACAAAATAAACCTGTTTTAATCAATCAATAAATTTATGTCAACTGTAGAGAACACTTAAACTCCATACAGTCTTATGCTGTATTTTCCAGTTAAAATAGATTTTATATAGCATATATATGTAATACTATTACATGTCACCCTTTCATATGGCATGAATGGAAACATACAAATGCCTTTCTTCTGTTCAAACAAAGAACAGAATATATTCCTTAATTGATTAGTTCATTCTGCACATTCAATAAGAACCCTCATATTTCTTTTTGGAAGCTGCTCTCCTATGCTTCCTACTTACTCAAATAACAACTTTATCCCTTCTTATGTCTTTGATGGGGTTGAAGGCATAATAGTTATAAAATTTCAATTGAACTTGAGTTGTTTAGGATTTAAAAGGATATTTTCAAGTCTAAATAAAATCTTTAGGTTTATAAATATAGGATATGATAGAAATTATTTAGGTTCAGTACTTTAGACACACCAAGATAGATAGATGATTTTTTTCTTCTTCAGGATTGCCTGATACAAATAGGCTAAACATTATGTATGTAACTTTTATATGTGATTTTCTTGATTGTCTCATATTTGTTCTTATTGTTTTTACCATATGACTTACAAAATTTAGCCTTTTTATTAGACAAAAGGAGAGAATTGATGGGGTGGTGTTAAGCATTCTAAATGTTAATTAATTGGTCCTGCTTGCTATCTCTACTTACATTGTCTCTGATTGGTTAAATAAAATGCTGAGGCCTGAGATTGGGCAAAGACAGAGAAAGGTGGGACTTCCTAAGATTAGAACAGGAACCCTGCGTTTTACACAGATGATTAGTTCATTCCAGCCAGGAGTAGGAAGAAGGAGGACACACATGCCATGGGTTAGAGAAAAGAACCTCATTCCATATGGCCAAGAATAGTGTGGAGAATAACAGTCTAAGGGGACGTATGTATATATGGGGTCATATTTGGGTAATAGAATTAAGAGCTAGCCTAGGTGGGCCAAGATTGCTCAATTCAGGCCAAGGCTTGTTAAAATCCATGTGGTGTATGTGTACTCATTTATAATGGCTGGTAAAGAATTAACTGTTGCCCAACCAATTAATATAATATAAATACAGTGAAACAATTTAATTAATTATTTCTACAAATGGCACCCAAGGTAATTTATTTAATTTTTTTTTCTACAGGAATCTGATAGCATTGGGGAGAGAAAAGCGTGATCAGAATATATTGTTTGAATTTTCAATAAAAATATATAGAAAAATATGAATGTTGAAATTAGACTTTATCTTTCAAAGCTTCAAAATCTTTATCCTTGTGGCACATGGATTTTGATGTGGATGGACTTTTCATTTTGATGAAAACTGCCATCCAAAGTGAAGAATGCATGGAGTCTGGAGGTAGTTTTGAAGTAGGTAGTACTGGTAGAGAAAATGCTGGTAAGGTAAAGCACAGACAGACATTTAAAGGAACAGGACCATGCTAGTTAGAACTCCTATAGAGACACATGGACAGTAAGGGGAGAAACAGAAGCTATGTGTGCATGTCCATCTTACAGCTCTGAGATGCTGACATACATATGAAAATCTATAAACTGTAAAACAAGTTTAAAATTTCCATGGAAATACAAGTTTGTGAAGAATGCGATAAAGTGTGAACTCAGAGTTAGGAGGGAGCACCTACGTTAACTATACAGCTAAACAAGGAAGACGATGTGAGAAAGTGTAGAAAGAAGCGTGGTGTTCTGCCTGCTCTTTGTTGTACAGCTCTAATGAAGGTGAATTCAAGTCAGATGTGTCCCTACAGTGGAAAGGCCATGAACACATGTGTTTTTAATATACAACACATTAACCTGTCTCTTGTATGTAAAGATATTTTAAACTAATCTACAAACTTCATCCGAACTTGAGCAAGCTTGTTCTAAAATATCAAAATATATGAACTGAAATGTTGGATGAAATCATACATTCATATTATTGAATAAATTCTAAACATAAACAAGTCAATCCCAAGACAATTTAGCTTTGTTTGGAATCGTTTATGCTAAGGTTTATTTGTAATCAATATATAAAGCTATTGATACGTATAAATCTACCAGTATTTATGACCCTGACAACTTAATGCCACTTGAGTATTTTTGAAAACCTTATAAGACTGAACATATTTTAAGGATAATACTGAATAATATTTTCATACTATAGGTAGAGAAAGTTTATATTAATAGAGAAAACATGGCTTCTGGTATTGTATAATTCTGTGTAAAAATTTTTTTTGAATAAAAACTCATATGAGACATTTTTTCTGTCAGGTTAAAACCAGCAATATTCTTTTATTCAATAAAGTATATTTTAAAACAAAAAAATCTTAGATCCCTTCTACTTTAAAATTGTATTTATAAAGATTGTGTTTCTCTTCAAATTTGATTACTAGAAAGTTAGAATGATAGAGCATTAAAGATGCTACAATTAAATTACAAACTTATTATAATAAGCTGTCAAGTGTAAGTAATATCGACTTAGATATCCAATGTCATTATGATTTTAAAGTGGCTTCATAATTACACTTATGGTGAAATGGCTCAAAATCACATGTCAGTCGTCAATACAAGGAACCACTGTAAGTAGACCCCATTCTGCCACAGGTGCCAGGTGCAAACATTCCAGTGAGTAAAATTCCTTACCTTTTTGAGGTCATGGAAAAAAACAAACCAGAACACCTCAGATTCACTTTATTAAACTCAATGCAAATTCCAGCTGCTCAACAGCTAATTATTTTTTAATTTCCTTAGCTTTTTCAATTAGAAGATGGAAGTAGCTGTATCACTTTCACATCAATATAATTTCAGGGTTTATTTATATTTGCTGTTAATCAATACACTTGCCATCTCTAATCTAATATAATAATTTCAGATATTGGGTAGGGGAAGCTCCAGTAAATATTAACATTAAAACCTAAGCATTATTTGGAAGTCCATACTGAGGAATTCCCACAAAGTAATTCCTAAGGATAACAATAGGTCAGTTGTCCAGACAGTTTACATCAGATGAGCAATTATACAGGATTTTTATGTAAAGATTAGAATGAAAATAAGGTCAGCCAACCTTTAACCAATTCCCCAACTATCCTAAATTTCTATCTACCAACCTTTCAATACCCCACCAGCTACAACAAATGGAAGATGACCGTCTTGATACCATTATATGTTGCTCTGTGCTGAAGTACTCCATTTTGGTCTGTCCTTAGAAAGTAAGGCAAACATTTGGATGGATAAATACAAACAGTGATGCAACATCTGGACCTAAATGACATAAAAACACTCAAGAAAATGGTGCTAACATGACCAAATATAAACATTAACAGTAGTGAGTTGGGGGTGAGGTTTAATTCAGCAACCGAGCATTTGCATGACATTTGTTAAGTCCCCACTTGCCCGCCCCCCAAGAACCACAAAACAGTGTCAAGGGCAACCAAGGTAAACTCAGAGGTGTGAACTAACACCCAAAAGTTATACACATACAGGACCGCACAAGTTCTGTAGCTCATTATTTAATGTACACTAGTTGAAAAATGAGAATGATTAATGCAGAAAGTGATCAATTAATTATATGAAATAAAGAATCAGAATTATTTTACAGACCAAACAAGAAAGTATAGATGGCATAGTGGGTAACATGGCTTAGGTCTGACTTCTACTGAGAACACGGTTCAGTGATGGAAGAGCTCAAAGCCTCAAAGTGCTCAGCAGGAAAATGGGTAAATTTAACAGTTTAAACCTCAAAAAGTTTTCATAAAGATTAAATGAGATGCAGTTCCTCACCCTTCTTCCTGCCATGAAATACTGCTTAGAGCTGTTGGGCACTAACCTAAGAAATAATTTTATGTAATAAGAAAGCAAATGACAGGGATGGGGAGATTGTTCAGTCTTAAAACCTATGCTAAAAAATGTTGGGCAAGATAGCCTGTGCCTGTGGTCTCAGCACCCAAGAGACAAAAACTAGCAGGTTACTGAGACTCCCTGGAAGCCATTCTAGTTCTTGTAGACTTTCAGATGACAGACCTTATCAATAATAACAACAATGATGATGATGGTGGACCTTCTGTGAAGAAAAATATACACCTGCACACACATACAAACATCTATGTAAACACACACACACACAGAAAGAGAGAGAGAATGCAAAATAGTATAATAAAAGTCATAATTTTATACAGTGACTATTTTAAAATAAAAATAAATCCATATGAAAATATAATGGGTACCTTTCACTTTTTTTCTGTTACTGCGGCCTTCCTTTTTCTATTTTCTATACCTGGCAGGTGCCAGGGATTCAAAGTACCTCAGTGATTCATGCTAGGTGAGAACTCAGGTCCTTACTGAGTGACCAGTTAGAATATGCTCCCAAGCCCAGCTCCAATGCAGGGAACTAGATCCTCCCTGTTGTCTCCGTGTGTTGATCAGTGAAGCTGCTCTATGACTAGGTTATACCTTCTCCGGCTGTTCTCTTTTCCAGTGTCCTAAATGCTCAGGCTGCAGCACTCCAGCAATCTAGACCAACAGCCTCTAAAACCCCATTGTGGTGAGCCGAAACCCTAAGATGGCGCCTGGCTTATTGCCAGAAAGCTCAAGCTTAGCTGTAAACAAGCCTTAGTTGGTAGCAGCTGCCTACCCCGGTGTGCTTCCTCCTTTTGTCAGCCTATCTTGGATCGCTAGGTGGCATGATCTGATTGGGTTTGAGTAGGCATATAAGGGCTTGGGGGAGGAGAAGCAGAGACACAAGCAGAGAAGCAGAGACACAAGCAGGGATTCGGAAGACTGCTTTCAAGGGACCTGAATAAACTGCTTGAGAAGAGCTTTTGCGAGTTGTGTCGTCCTTGCTGGTCGAGGGGGACGCGACAAGTGGTGGCCCGTATGGGGAACCAGAAAAGACTCAGAACTCCTGCAGTCAGGGGCAGTGCACTGGTAAGTTCCCGGGATAAATTGGGACAATAAAGTTTCACGGAAATTGCGAACTAAAGGTAAAGTTTCGCGGGAAGTTGCGAACTAAAGGTAAAAGTTTCGCGGAAGTTGCGAACTATAAGGTCTCCCGGAGGGAGCAATAAGGACCTCAGTAAAGAGGCAATAAGGTCTCCGGAGGGAGCAATAAGGACCTCGGTAAAGAGGCAATAAGGTCTCTGGAGGGAGCAATAAAGTTCCGGGATTCGGACGAGTAGAAGACACAACTGGCAGAGCAAGGTGAGGAAAGCAGAGAGTGCCTCACAGAAATGGAGCGAATGCTGGCCTTGCTGGCCTTTATCAGTTGCTGGGATAAGCTTGGGAGAGATCTAGATTTTGCCTGGGAGCAAGGTACATTGCAGGGAGGAGCACGGCCTATTTGGAGACTTGTTCGGAGTTGTTTAGGAGATCAGAGATATTGCAAGGCCGTGGAAAAGGGACAAGAGGCATTAGAGCAGTTAAAAGAGGAGCGCTTGCTCAAATCTGGGAAAGATACTTCAGAAGAGGATAGCTCAGAGTCTGAAGAGGAACTTGAAATGTTAGCAAGGGAAATGGAGAAGTCATCTTTGAGGAAGAGTTCTGACTGCACCTGGATAGAGCCCTCAGGTCCGGGGCCGCCTGTGTTGGCGCCGCCTTCATATAATGAGACTTCCCCTCCGAGTGGTCCTAGTGGGCGGTCATTCTGTCCAAATGTCTGGAGGGAAGTGAGACATGAGCTGTACTACCCTGTCTTTCAGGATGGAGGGGGAAATCGTTATCATGAACCTCTCGATTTTAAGGTAATTAAAGCACTTGCTGAGTCTGTCCGCACTTATGGGATTAATGCTGCTTTCACTGTAGCTCAGGTGGAAGCTCTTCATCGTTATTGCATGACTCCTAGTGACTGGATGAGCCTGGCACGTGTCTGCCTGTCCTCTGGGCAGTATTTAGATTAGAAGGCTTTCTTTATTGAGTTTGCTAATGAACAAGCTGCTGCTAATCGTGCAGCAGGAAACCCAGCCTGGGATGTGGACATGCTTCTTGGGCAAGGTCGATTTGCTCAACAACAAACTGGGTATCCCACTCAGGTGTTTGAGCAAATCAATTTAATCTCAACCAGAGCTTGGAAATCATTGCCTAACAAAGGGGAAGTGAATGGCGATCTAACCAAGATTATTCAGGATCCCCTGGAGCCTTTCTCAGACTTCGTGGCTAGAATGGTTGAGGCCGCTGGAAGGGTATTTGGAGATCCTGATTTGGCAATGCCCTTAATTAAACAACTTGTGTATGAGCAATGTACAAAGGAGTGTAAAGCAGCTATCACCCCTTATAAGAACAAGGGGTTGGAAGCCTGGATGCCTCAGTGCAGACTGCTGCTACCTTGAATAATTTGTCAGCCAATGTAGCCACGGCCTTGGATGTATTGTGGCAGGTGGCCCAGATTGGCCATGAGTGGAAAATGACTGGTTTGTGTGTGACCTCTGTGCCATATCAAAATTATACTGTAGCTACAAATTTGTCTAAGCAACTCTCTCAGTATCTTACAGGAAATTGGTCTGGCGAGTTTGATAAGCTGATACAGAATCTGAGAACTGCCATCGTGCATGTGAATTCCACCTGGGTTGATGTCTCTGTTGCTGAGGACTGTCAACATGGATCCTCCGAGCCATGAATCATCTGAAGGAATGGGCGGGAATGGGTGCCCTAGGAGGCATGCTCTTCCTAGTCAGTTTCATTGCCCTATGGTGTATCTGTAAGATGAGGATTTCACAGAGGAGAAGTAATGCCATGCTGGTGCAAGCCTTTGCTGCCTTGGAGGCTGGACAGCCGCAAGCTTGGTTGACTGTCCTAAAGGACTAAGCTATCATCACGCTCAGGATGCGAGACTAAGCACTGCACTTGGGGTCAGCTTCTAGCGACTTCAAGAAGGGCATGTTTGATTGCATATGGGTTGGTATCCTAGTTTCCCATCTCTGAGAAAAAGATACCGGACGGGTATGGCACCAGCCTGGTTGGCTACTGGGCGTGGGGTCATTACAATGTCCTTTACATGCATATCAGAGATCAGACCTCTACCCTTGCCTGTTGCGTTTTAAAACAAAAAGGGGGATCTGTGGTGAGCCGAAACCGTAAGATGGCGCCTGGCTTATTGCCAGAAAGCTCAAGCTTAGCTGTAAACAAGCCTTAGTTGGTAGCAGCTGCCTAGCCCGGTGTGCTTCCTCCTTTTTTGAGCCTATCTTGGATCACCAGGTGGCATGATCTGATTGGGTTTGAGTAGGCATATAAGGGCTTGGGGGAGGAGAAGCAGAGACACAAGCAAGGATTTGGAAGACTGTTTTCAAGGGACCTGAATAAACTGCTTGAGAAGAGCTTTTGCGAGTTGCGTCGTCCTTGCTGGTCGAGGGGGACGCGACACCCCATGACCTCAGATAAGATTCCAGGCCATCTGCTTCTAGACTTCAGACATTTCACACAGTGAGCATTACTTCCTCCAACACTTTCAAATGCACAGAATATTTACAGCCAGAAGAACAGAAGATACCACTCCCCTAAAGTTTATTAATATTGGTGGTTTTTTTTTTAGTAAGACCTGTTCTATATATTTCAGTACAGTTTAGAGAATGAAATATTGATTGTCCATCTAATAAAAGTTTTGTCCATGACATGAGCCACTCTGGTATCCTTATGAGCTGAAGGGAATCAAGTACAAGGAAAGTGTATCAAAAGGGAAGAATTCTGAAGTAATGCATGGAATGGGGTTTTAGCTCTGGGTGGAACACTTTCTCTAAGCAGATGATAGCCTTAGCTTCTACATTTAAGGTGTAAATTTCATCTTGAATTAACTTCTGCATATAGCAGAAGAACGCATTTGTTTCTTATATGCATAGCCATTTGTTCCAAGAGTATTTATTGAAATGACATGCTTCCCACTATATTTCCAAAGTGTAGCATGCATATCTGTCAAACTGAAAATCTCATACTGCATAAAAGACTATTTCTGAGTTTGTTTCTCTTTCATGGATATCTCCCTTCATCTACATGTCAGTTTCAGAGTTTTTGGATGCTGTCTGTTGCTTAAAGTCAAATAATATAAGTTCTCACTTTTATTTCCCCCCTTCTTCAAGATAGCTTAGTATGTTCTGGGCCTTTTAGATTTTCATAAGTATTTTAAAATCAAGTTGAAAATTTTCACACTGGATTACCACAAAAGATGCAACATTGGAACAGCTGAATGGAAGACATATAGAGGGCTAGGTACAGGAAAACTGGGGGAAAGAGGAGCCCCCAGGCCCTGGGGCCTGTCTGTCTGTCCCTATCAAGTCAAAACCTCCCAAGAAGGATATAACTTAGGAACAGCCAAATGGAGCAGACACACAGGGCAAGAAACAGGGAAAGAGGGGAAAGGAGAGCTCCCAGGCCTTGGGTCATGTCTACACCAGCAGGTCAAGAAGGAAGTATGAGTTTCACTTCTGGTTTGGGTGTTGGTTTCTAGATGTTAACTAAACATAGCATTCAAATGTAAAACAAAGCAGGAAGATTAGAAGCTGTGTGTACTCATTCCAACAACACTCAGAAATTCTTACTATGGTACTAATCCTACATAACAAGTGGGCTGGATAGTATGAAAAGAATCAAAATTATAATTGAAGAATGGCTCTCTAAAAAACAAACAAATCACTCCCAAAATGAAGGCAGATTTTTTGTTTGTTTGTTTGGTTTTTGGTTTGCTGTTTGAGAGCCAGTCTCATGTGAAAGGGTTCACATATGATCCAAGAAGGTGTTCTTTAGGACAACAGGGTTTGTTTGTTTCTTTGTTTGTTTTCTAAGCATTTATTTATTTATTTTATTTTAATTTTTTGGTGTGTGTGTGTGTGTGAGTTTCACATCATGCACTCTGATTCCACTCATCTCCCACCTCCCCTCAGACCCAACCTCCACCCTTGCAATCTCTCCCAACAGGGAGAAACAAACAAACAAACTCATTGTAGAAACTGTCATGTATCACAGTGTGTCACACAATATTCTTTTTTTGTCCACACTTTTTGTTTGCAAATGTTCATTACAATTAACAAAGCTTATTAAATGCGAGAGAGAGAGACAGACAGAGAGAGAGAGAGACAGAGAGACAGAGAGACAGACAGACAGACAGACAGAGACAGAGACAGAGAAAGAGGGCAGGGTGTGAAGGAAGAAGGAGAATTTCTGGAACCACCTGGAAAAGTGATGGCAAACATTATGGCATTTGGAGAAGGTGTGGGGAGTGTCTCACTGTGGGTTAGTGTGTAAGGAATGCAGTATGTGGGGGAGGTATAGGGAAGGGCACCTTAGGTATGTTCACTGGACAGTCCAAGGATGAGTCTTAGCCCTTTGATATGGGGGCCTCTAAGTTCCAAGGTGCCTGTCATTCTCCAACCATCAGGAGTTTGCTTTACAAACTCAGATGGACTGTTTACCTCTCCCTGTAGGAGCAGAGATCCCAGAATCAACAGTGAGGACCAGCAGCTGGAGATAGAGAGATAAGGCTACCAGGCTTGTGGGAGTTAGCATTCCTTTCAGGAAGTACCTTTGTCCTGGGAGCCTGCCACAGACTGAAAGACATTCCTGTGGAGGTGCCTGCTGATGTCTGTAAGTATTAAGGAGATGTGCTCTGCTTAGCCACTAGCTACAATCTGACATCAAGTAGCCTAGGCTGACCTAGGTACCTAGAAGCTGCTCCTGAGCAGAGGCTGGTCTTGAACTCTGGATCCTCCTCTTTCTACCCTCTCCTTTTTTATGATTGCAGACTTGGAGTAGCACATTCAGCCCACAGAGGCAGTTTTCTGTAAATGGTACAGAAAAATTAAAATCTAGGTAGAAGGTTTTAATTTTTGAAACCTCGTTCTACATTTTTATTAATCAAAGAAATTTACTAATGCATATATCCTTTTTTGCAATAGACGAAAAATAAATTTTAAAAGAAGTGCCTGGGAAGTTATTTTGAACTTTATCCACCTTGTAAATCCATGCACTTGACTGATGGCAATCTGTGATTCAGTTCTACATACAAAGCTGTTTACGAATCCTTACACAGCGAGGCAAACAGTTCAGAGTTTCCAGAAGCTACTGGGATATACTGACCCCAAAGGAATGGAAGGAAGGCAGGAAGAGATGGAGGGAGGTAGGGAGGGAGGGAGAAAGGAAAGAAAGGAAGGGGGCAACGAAGGAACAGAACACAGTAGGGTGTACTTCACCAGAACTGAACAAGAAGCTCCTTGAACAGTTGTCACAGTACTCCCTCCATGCCTAGGTCACAGTTCAGCAATTGTCACAGCACTCCCTCCGGAGATGCCTAGGTCACAACTGTCCTTTTCAATGTGCTTTATGAGGGAAATAATTGTGTTCATCTAGCAAAATTCACAATGCCAACTACTAACTGCTAAAAACTTGGGTAATTATATATAACAACAACAACAATAATAATAATAATAATACACTACCTTAGTACCTCAAGTATGACACGTTAGAAAATACTGCAGCCTAATTTAAAAATGAAACTATAGAGCCGGGCATGGTGGCACATGCCTTTAATCCAAGCACTCAGGAGGCAGGAGCAGATGAATCTCTCTGAGTTTGAGGCCAGCCTGGTCTACAAATTGAGTTCATGACAGCCAGGGATACACAGAGAAACCCTGTCTCAAAAAAAACCAAACTATCAATGCAGAACTTCTCAAGATTCAGGCACAGAGCTGTGTCTATTAAAAGGAGGTGGTGTGGTAATTAATACAAAACACAGAGCTTCCAAAAGAACAGTGAAAGCACACTGAGCCCGGGAAGCCCTCCTAGGAATCAACAGTGGTCTCACAGGGCAAGTATTGGTCTCAACTGAACCTTCTTGGAATAATAGAGATATCACTGGTCTTTTGGGAATTCTCCTGAAACCTTGTATTTTCATTTCTTAATTAAATTAAAATCATTCTGAAAACAGCTTTTGGTACATTTAAATTAATCTTAATGAAGGTTCTAAGCGGTGTGATTCCAATGAGATGTATGACTCATTTTTCTTGTTTCTTGTCTGGGATTTTGTTCCTATATAAACTTATCTCAGCAGGAAGATTGAGAATTAAAATTAACCACATTTATGTTGCTTGGTGTATCACTAGGATGAAATTGGAGGTCAGATTCTATTTTGACACCACACACTCTGGATACAGGATGCAGAGAAATTAAGAAGGAACAGAACTGGACTCCCACCCCCCCACCCCCCCCAGTTAGCTTTCATGGTGCCAAAGATGTCACGAATGGTGCTTGGGGAGGAGGGACAGAAAACTAATCCAGGATCCTGCCTAGCCATAGAGTACAACACCTACCCACCAGGCAAAGCAAGCATGCCCATTGATGCAACAGCGGCACCATCACATTAGAGATAACCGCCTGCATTGCTGTTGGGCTGCTTTGTAAATATTTACATTTACACTCACAGACCAGTACAACTCTCAGTCTGAAGCGGTCCTTTTCGCAGAGGATAGTCAACACAGAAACTCAAACCTGGTCAGTGGGCTAAGAATAAGAGACTGGGGAATGCTCAGTGTCAAGCAGTCCATCTCTATCGCCACCCACCCCCACATAGGATTGGGCTCCCCAATCTTCCACTACTGACAGACAAACTGCCCAATAAGTCCCATTTCTTCTTGAAGAACATACAATAATTGTTGGCTGCAGGAGAAAGGGATGCCATTGTCCCTAAGGTTATAGATGCTGGGAGTGAAGGAGTACGTTCAGAGTGAAAGAAGGGGACCAGATTATGGACAGTGAACATAATCACAATATACGAGAGAGAGAGAGAGAGAGAGAGAGAGAGAGAGAGAGAGAGAGAAAAGACTGCTTTGCAACTAAAGATATAGCAAAGTGAAGTTCTGAATTATCAAATAAATCAATCCTCCGGTTATGATCCCAGATCTGGGGGTTGAGAAGCATGTCCCTCTCTGTCTAAAATAAAAACAGACAAAAGTGAGAATGGGACAACGAAGAAGCACATCTTTTCCGTGAAGACACTGCAGGTGTGAGAAAATGGTTTTTAAGTAGTTGATAAGCCACTGACTCACATCCTAATGCTCAGATCCAGGAAAGGTTAAGAATTCCCTCAAAGCTCATCATCAGAGGTGCCTGTTTTCTGGTTGTGGATGTTTGGATGAAGGAGCTCTGCTTACCTCTGCTTTCTCTCATCTCATCCCTCACCCCAGAACAACTGCACAGTGTTACATCCACGGACCACTGGGGAATCTTTGCAGTCATCTGTTCTGCTGAGCTTTCCCACCCACATGTCCATTGGCTTGTGGACACTTTCCTGGACATCCAACGAAGATACCTTTCTTTCTACTTACCATCCCACTTAACCACTATTGTTGTGATAGTTGTTCCATGTGCCTGCAATGTTGTGTGTTTATATTGCTTTCTTAGTGACCATTGCTAATCTCCTGAGAGGTGTCTCTTAGACCACTCATTTTAAAGGAGATCCATCCCCATTCCATGATCACCTCATTTTATTTAATATGTAGTACTTGTTTCATGGAATAGTTGTCATATGCATTGGCTTGCCAGGACAGGAGCTCTCTAAGAGACTCTGATGGGTGTGTGCTAAGTTACCAGTGAGCTGGCAATGCTGTCTTAGATAATAACTGTTCTTTTACATAACAACTTTCAATTCTATTCACTGTGCAATTACACAGGAGAAATGAGGAGTGTACCTTGCATCTCCCATTTTTTTTCCTTTGACTCTCCCCCTCATTTCATAACACCCTCTACTATTCCCCAAATGTCAGAATCTTACTAAAACCTTTAACATATTTAGACAAAACATCACAGACAAGAAGTGGCCTTTCGTGTTAAAATGTTTGACATGTGTCAAGAGCACTGTTGTCCCACTTTTTGAGTCTACTTAAGAAAATACCAAGTTGTTTTGGGGACACATTGGCATTTACATACAAATGATATATGGAGGCAAAGCAAATATAGGCTCTATCATCAACAATCTTAAAATGGTGTTTCGGATAATTTTAACAAAAGCAGTGCATCTCATCTATGAAAAAGTGAAGGTCTGCAAATTACATGTCAAAATGTATAAGGTCAGACAAAGCAACTGCAGGTTTTGTTTTTTGTTTTGTTTCATTTCCATTATGTTATATATAAACATAACAAATGCATGATACATGCATGTATGTCTGTGCACCATGTGTGTCCATTTCCTGCAGAATCTAGAAGAGGGCACTGGATCCTCTGGAACAGAAGTTACAGACAATTGTGAGCCACCATGTGGATGCTAGGAACCGGACCCTGGTCCTCTGGAAGAGCAGCCAGTGCTCTTAGCTGCTGAGTTATTTCTCTAGCCCAAGCTCAAACTCGTAAAAAGAAGCTTGAAACTGGTATAATACTGTGGAAATTATGTCAGTGAAAACAAATTTGGAATAGCTCTACCTCAAGACCCAGCCATACAACTCCTGGGCATACATCCAAAAGATTCCTCACCAAACTACAAGGACATCTCCTCAACTATGTTCATAGCAGCTTTATTTGTAATAGCTAGAAACTGGAAACAACCCAGATGTCCCTCAACCGAAAAATGGATAAAAAAGCTGTAGTGCATATACACAATGGAATACTACTCAGCCATCAGAAACAAGGAAATCATGCAATTTTCAACCAAATGGATGGATCTAGAAAAGTTCATCCTGAGTGATCTAACCCAGACCTAGAAAGATATACATGGCATGTATTCACTTATAACTGGATTTTAGCCATATAGTACAGGATAACTATCTTACAATCAACAAACCCAAAGGAACAGGAACATGGACTTTGTTACCTGTTAGTGGGACAATTCACCCTAGTGGAACTGCCAGGTAGGCCCCCAGTGCAAGAGGAAGCTCCTAGCCCTGATGTGACTGATGAACCTGGGGGGGGGGGCTGATACATGGAGGCACCCCACACCAGAGCAGTAGGATAGGTGAGAGAGGGGGTGAATTGTGGGAGGCTGAGAGCAGGGAGGGTAGAGGGAGGGGGCTGTGATGGAGATGTAAATTGAATTAATAAATGAATGTTTTAAAAAAGTTAAGAAAAGTGTCAATATTTATCTCCCACAGAAAGACTTTAATATAAGAGAACAATCATACATGTAACACAGATGTCACCCAGAGGTTACTGCTCTCTGCTAGTCACTGACCTCAGGACTCACTTTCAATCAGGCTTGCTGAGGCAGCTGTGCCATAATTGAATTACAATGGGTTTCATTTTATTTTTTATTCCCAGAAACTCTCAATGAAAATCTGAAAACTAGCCTCCTCTACTTCAGACTTTTTTCTGAATAAACTTATCAGTTTCTTTCATTTCTCTACAGTCTACTTGCACATATACGTGTTAGTTAATAAAGTATAGTCTTTAACTATGTAAACTGGTGGTGGGTTTGGATGTCTAGGACTATGGTTCCTGAGGGTTGAGCTACACTGGGAGACCATGATGCAATACTGAAACAAATCAAGAGGTCAGGATCTAAACCATCCACACTGGAAAACGCCCCCGATCCCTCTGTTTTGCTTTCATTGATTCTTATGGCCCTGGTCAGACTGACAGAGATGGAGGGGACAGTATTGTCCACAGTTCTCTAGTTCTGGCTCCTTGTTGTTTGCTTTGAAGAACTTGCCTAGGTCCATAGATCTTTATGCAAATAATTAGTGGTTTGGGTTTTTTGTTTGTTTGCTTACTCTTTTGCAGCTTAAAGCTCTGATTTCACAAAGAAACACGCCCTGCCAGTGTGGGTGTGTGTGTATGTATGTGTGTGTGTGTGTGTGTGTGTGTGTGTGTGTCACTGACACACACCTAATTAGGATGTTCAAAGGCTCTGGTCATACATTTTGTAATTTCATTTTATACCACTTGACCTTGGAAAGGTTTCATTTGTTTCTTCTCTGGCATGTCAAATTGTAGCTGTTTGACACACAATATTTAACATTCTGAATGAGAGTGCCTCTATTCCACAACATATGTGATGTCAAGCTGTTGGAGGAACCAATATGAACAGCAGAACCGAATCATGGCTTTCAATTTAAATCAAGGTGACTGATATCTCAGAGAGTAAGAACTGGCCCTCTGCTGCAAGAACAAACCTTCCCATCAGTTTCATTCTTATGAGAGATTGATGTTTCTTCCTTCTTTTTGCTTGACATAGAAATTGCACATATATATCAAAACTTTGAATTCTCTTCATTACTGTTTTACTATTGAAATTTCTTTAAAGAAGCTGAGCAATACATACAAATGGACCACCCTATAACTTTGTCTATACTTTATCAGAGTTTTAAAATATAAATACATGAATTTTTTTATCCTTGAGAATTTCATGAATGTATACAGTGAAAGATGATCTGATCTATCCCCCATTTCCCATCTCAATTCCCTCCCCATTTTCTCCAACATGGTCCCTCTTGACCTCTCCTTTTCTTTGGACAATCCCCTAAGTCCAATTAATGCTATCTATAAGTGCATGGGTGCAGGGCTATATATTGGAGCACGGGAAACCTATCAGCGGCCACATGTTCAAGAAAGAATAATTCTTCCTCCCCAGCAGCCATCAACAGCTTTATAGTTCCTAAGAAAACCACCTTTGGACTGCCATCCATCAACTGCCAGGTATTTCCACTCATAGCACATGTGACTGTGGGCATGTCATGTTGTTTCTATACTATCTTTGCCTTCATTGTCTTACTTCCACCATTATTTGAGTATTATAATGCAAGGTGAACTTCTATGTTTTGGGGAAATGGAAAAACCTAAGTCCATATTTTAATGATTCCACCTCTTAAGTTAAATACAATTTAACCACAGAGAGAATTGATTGGCCATGGCAAAAGGAGAACACCCTTAATTATAATCTAAAGGTCATTGTGCATACTTTCCATTGTGAAAGAAAGCAATCATTTTAAAAATGTAAATTGCTGGAAATATAACCTTTAATATTTTATTTAACATTTAAAGTGAGGCTTTCAATTTTTTATAATGTATTAAAGGCACTATAGACTAAGGGTCCCTTTGTAAAATTTGCTTTGCATTTGATCTGTACAATGTTATAGATTTTTGGAAACCTATAGTTTATCAAAGTAAAACTTTGCTGATAGAGATGACAACCAGGCATAAAAAGCAAATGTATAAATAAATAGGTTCCCAGATGGAGCAAAGGGAGAAAAATAACAGACAGGGTAGTATAAAGAAAAAAGAAATAGAAAAAGTATGGAAAAGGAGACAGAACAAGAAAGAACAAAGGAGTTAGGAAAACAAGAGGCTGTTTTTTAAGTAGAAGCAGAAAATGTTAAGGAAAGAATGGCAACTGGGAATAAACCAAAGGGAAATACAGCAACAGCTATGCTACACATTTCTCTAGCAAACAAATCAGATATTACACTTATTTGAGGGAAACACGGTTCTTTCAAAACATCAGGAAACAGCTGCTAAATGAGTCAGATGAGACTATTTGGAGTGACTATGCAGAGCATTGTGCTGTTAAAAATTAAAGTCTTATTACTTGTGTGTGCATATAAATTATAAGCCACACAAAAACCCCATGTTGAATGATTCTATCACAACCACTGGGGTGTAGAATGACACTTTTTGGTGCTCCAAAAATTCTCTTTCCTTCCCAAATGAGTAATGCTTACACCATCACAGAAGCAAGCTAATGTTAATTAGAGCTAAAACCTTTTGAAATGAAAATATGACAAGAAGAGAAGAAATCATGAGCTTCCCAGTAGTCCTTTAGGGGAGGCTGTTCACAATATTTTAGAGTACTCACAGTGAGGAATGAACACAGAGAATTTCAGAGTACAGTGGGCTAAAAGGAGTGATCACATGGTACAAATATTTCACAACCATGTAAAAACCTGAAAGTCAGTAGAATTAAGTGCTTTATCCAAAATTATTACTAACCCAGATCTGCTAATATTCAGTTTAACAAATGATTAATGAATCCATACACTATCCACAAGAACCTGAGGCATCCATCTGTGTGCGTTTAACATCACTCTCTGGCTTATCAACTGGGAGCTTCCAGATATCCAAGAATGGTATCTTGTTTCCTCTTGGAACACAATGGTGAGTATTTTTAATGAATGGAGAGTGTGAAGAACCAAATATTACCCATTTGGTGTCATCATCATTGTAACATGTTTGTGTAAACCTTTTAAAATAGACTACTGTCAGGACAGAATACTACACTTAACATTATGCCCACATTCAAAGGAAGTTAATCATTAATTTCTATACCACTTTCACTAGGAATGAGCAGTCTAAATATATATATATATATATATATATAGTATATATATATATCATATATATAATACAGCTCAAATGATAAATATCATGTGTCTGGGGGATATCTTACCACTCTTCTAAGGGCAATGAGAAAATAAAACAAAATAAAAATCACACAACAATTAGATGTCCTCAGAAGAAAATTACCTCAAATCACCCATGATCAAGTAATTAAAGAATTCCCCAGCATAGGCATGTCCAGTGAATAACCCTTCTGTTAGTGTCTTTCCACCTGGTGATAGGAAGATTGTTCAGTGATGAGGGTAAAGGACCTGTCACCAACCAAGCATGAGGATCCTGGTTGGAATTTCCAGCAAGAAAGTGAAAAACAGGTATAGTGGCTATTACCCCTTTGCTGGGGATTAGATACTGGGAACTTACAGTCTAGCCCAATGCATAGCCTTCAGGCCAAGTGAGAAATCCTGTCTGAAAAAATAAGGTGGAAATCAAGACGGGAGATACCTGACATTTACCTCTGTCCTCCACATGAACTTGCAACACACAAGGTAGAACACAGCACACACACACACGCACGCACGCACGCACGCACGCACGCACGCACACACACACTAACACACACACACACACATCTTTTCATCCCCATTCATCTTCCACAGTATCACAGCCACTTAAACATCCTTTTCCTCCCCAAACCCCATTTTGTCTCCATCTGCATATGTTGGCCTTCCTGGCTCCTTAATGCAATACCTTCCCAACTTGTTCCCCTACCTGCACATGTACTCCTGGCATTGGAACCTCCATTGCCCCAGTTCCTGTCTTGGGTGACCACAACTATTAGCCTGGCAATGAAGGTGAGTACCCTCCTTTTTACTAACTGTGCCCTACTTGTGGGTGCTGTGATACTTCAAGACAGAGGCCACCATCTCATAATGAAGAGCATACCATCCAAAGGCCCTAATACATTTTCTCAGAAAAATGTCGACTTTGATATTAACATGACCAAAGTGATATTTGGGTAAAATTTATCCACTGTGTCCTGAAGCCGTGTATTCTGTTTAAAAGTTTGATGAAGAGAAGGATATATTCTGATCTATAGATGACAAATTCACCAACAGACCTCTAAAACACAACTCACAGGGTTGAACTTATGTGAACAGAAGGCCATGCCACATCTAACAATGACATTATGCTTAACATATGATTTGCAGGCACTAACATATTACAACCTGCAAAGGGACAAACAAGCACACTTACCTAACTAGCTAGGCAAGGATAACTTGTCGCTTTGCAAATAATTAGTCAAATTATGCTAAGTGGGCCCTTTGTGAAAGACGTCGTACAACCAAATTTATGCTTGTGCAGGGCTCTACTTCACTGAGACCACAGGTTCACCACAGGAGTCTGTAGGCCAGTGTAGAACAATGTTACATGTTACAAACCTGCTGTGATTTAGTATAATTGAATGGTGTGTAAGTAGGGGAGGGCTGTAGGGTGAGAGAGTCAGCTTGAGGACTAAGGGCCATGAGATGTCTTGACCAGCAAAAGCCTTTGTGGTGCAAAGTTTGACTACCTGGGTTAATTCAGGATCCCACAATGGGAGGGAACAACTTCCCCAGAATTGTCTTCTCCCCTGCATGCACTTTGTAACACACACACACACACACACACACACACACACACACACACACACACAGAGGCAAGCATCCAGTAATAGAAAATACCTCTTAAAAGAAATATTCTAGCCGGGCGGTGGTGGCGCACGCCTTTAATCCCAGCACTTGAGAGGCAGAGGCAGGCGGATCTTTGTGAGTTCGAGGCCAGCCTGGTCTACAAAGTGAGTCCAGGACAGCCAGGATACACAGAGAAACCCTGTCTCGAAAAACCAAAAAAAAAAAAAAAAAAAAAGAAATATTCTAAATTCTAAATGAACAAGCCTCACTGTAAACTGTAAGGAATGTGACTGCAGGAAGGGACAAAGAGGAAATTATATATATATATGTATATATATATATATATGAATATATATGTATATATATATAATTTCACCCCAATAATTTTGTCAATTATGAAATAAACTCAAGAGCATAATCGCAAGGACATCACTGAGTCAGCACTAGGGGTGTGGTTTGTACGTCGTCTCTGCAATCCCTTTCACCAACTGTTCAACTGAGCTACTTCCCACAGTAAGTTCTAAGCAGCTGCAGTCTCCACCTGCCAGACTCAAAAAGGAGATCCACCCATCCCCTGGGGCAGGCTCTGCGGGGTGCACCAAGCACCCTTAATAGACGTATACACCCCTATGTCCTAGCTCCAAAAGCAAAGGGGTGAAATTAGCAATCTGACCAGGTGGAGGGACAGCTACTGTGCTTGGAACTAACAGTGGAAGCCAGGAGAAGACAGATGTCTGCCCTACCTTGTAATCACCCTCATTCTTTACTTTGGAAAACTGCAAGTTGCTTTCTCTGCTAAGTGCCTCTCATCACCTTTCTCCTTTCCCTGTTTGCTTGTCAGCACTGATTCAGCATCAGTCAGATGTCCTTGGGCTCTTGGGCTTGTTGGCATGAGAAAGGGAAAGATGGGAGGTGCCTGCCAGTAACCTGGAATGAATTTAGTAGGTTGAATCTTAAAATGGGCTGTGGGAAATTGTAATCTCGTTTCAACAGCTTGCAACCAGCATGTCTTCTTGTCAGTGTTCTTGTCTCTAGATATGTATTTATTCAGTCTCCACCTCTTGATCAGAGACATTGTAATCTATAACCTTATTACATACAGTAACCGTAGCCAACATGCTACCAGCATTCCCATAACCTCCCTGTCTCTGTCCTAAAAAGCACTATTGTCTTTTTACATACTCATGATTCCAGCAACTAACACACACTCTCCGCCTCCTCAATCACAGGAAACCCATCAGACAGAACAGGCCTCAACATTCCAACACTCCTTCCAGAAGCCATCTCCTGCAGTCACACTCTCCTCTGAGGTCACAACCTAAAGGAGTGAATTCCCTAGGTATCGGAATCATCTGGAGAGCTCAGTGAGGTCACAGACCCAAGGCCTGCCAACTGGAATCATAAGAGCACGGGTCTACCATCCAGCAGTCAGAAAGTGAATCATAGGAAAACTCTTCCTCTTCAACTTCTGCTTGTCCCTTGAGCCCTCTGCAGCCCAGCTCTGGGCTTCCTGGTATCCCTTCCACCCTCTTCCCTTGCTCTCCCCAGATCCTCTTCCTCCTTAGTCCTCTCCAAGGGTCCTCCTCGCCAGCAGGAAATTCATCAAGGGATCCCGGTGGGCGGCGCCTGTCCTCTAGACCGCACCTCCAGTGTCAGACACTTCACTTTCCAAACTTTTCTCCCCCAAGTCCAAGGAAGAGCTCTGGAGCGCAGCCCCGCGCTCTGCGGGCCGCTTCCCGACCCAGCGCTCTACTCACCCGCAGACGCCGCCACCGCCGCCACCGCCGCCGCCGCTGCGAAGGTGGCGCCCAGGAAGCCAGGAGGAGGGAGTCGCACCTGCGCGGGCGGGAGCTGGCCGCACCTCCCGGGCGGCGCCGAGCGTGTCACCAGGGGGCGGCGAGTTGCAACAGGTCCCGATTCTCCACACAGCACGGCCCGCACAGCGCAGCTCCCTGTCCGAACTCAAAATCCCAACCAACCCTGCACACAGCTGTCTTTCTTTTCCTCCTCGTCCTCCGCCGCCGGGCTGGGACGCTAGAGCAAGTCTAGACAGACACCTGCGCGCTGGGACCCGGAAAAAGCCCAGCTCACCTGGGAAGAAGGTGGACCTTTGAACAGGACAGGGGAGCTTCCCGCCTGGCTTTTGGGCTTCGGAATGCATCCTGGAGCCCCAGTCTTGGAGCAAGGCTTGAACCCCTCCCGCAGCGCAGACCCCTGACCGGTTTGGAAAAGACACAGAGGTGGACTTGTAGTTGAAAGAAAGAAGGATTAAAAAAACAAACAAACAAAAAACCCCTATCAGATTGGGTATGGAATTTTGACTGTCCGGATTACTTTGGAGGAAAGGACAGAGTTTTAAACAAGCATGTAAGCAATACTCCAGCTGACAATGGAAGAAGCAGAGAGTGCAATTTGATTTGAACAGAAACATAACAGGAAACAGAAGTTGTATTCCCTTACCTCTCCGTTAATGCCACCAGTGTTAAAAGTAACCTGTAACAAAGCCACCAAGATGCAAACATCACAGACAGTGTTAAAACTGCAGCCTTTTGAGTCTGGAGAGGTGGCTGAGTCAGTAAGAGTGTTGGCAGCTCTTCCAAATTTCCAGCACCCACAGGGCCATTCACAACCCTCTATAACTCTACTTTGAAGGGATTCAGTGCCCTCTTCTGGCTTCTGCAGGCAGTATGAACACATATGGTGTGTGTAGCTAGCTACATACATACATACATACATACATACACACACACACATACATACATACATACATACATACATACATACAGGCAAAATACATAAAACAGAAATATTGAAATTTTTTTCAGTGCAGCGTAGTATAGGAACATGGGGCCTTAGGGCAAAGACAGGTACACTGTCATCTTCTAGCATGGAATTTTTATTATCACAAAATGGAAATAATACTTAAAAGACTTGCATGGAAAATACCAAACTGTTAGGGCTTGAGTTAGGATAGGGCTGATGAACTGGTTTAGGCAAGGAGGGTGAAACTTACATAGTCTAGAATGGCAAGACATTCAAACCTAGGGCAAAAGCCAGAGCAGGGTCTAGCCCAAATCAGGGTTTTTAGGTCCTGATATCTGACCTCTGCAGTCTCCTTTCTTCAAAAGAATGCAGAGAATTATCTTGTTTTACACATTGAAATTTTTCTTCTGTCCCTGTTAATTTCTTCTCTGTTTTTCATATTTATATATTTTTTGCAGTCTGGTTCACAGCACTGATAGAGCACCACCTTTTTACTTGCTGTGTTTTCACTAACAAGTGTGTGTGTCCATTGCCTTCAAATATATCCCTAGATTTGTATTATCATTTCCTCATGTTGAGATTGAACCCAGTGCTTAGCTACTTCCCATCCCCAAGATGTCAGTCTTCCCTGCCCCATTATTGATTGTTTGTTTTGAGACAGGGTTTCATATAGCCTGAGCTAGCCTTATGGAACTTTCTATGTAGCCAAGGCTGGTCCAGAAATGCCGATTTTACTGCCTCTGCTCTAGAATGAGAAAGATTGGCTTGACCAGCTTGTACCACCTCCCCCAGCTCCAAGATCCTCCTTAAAGGTGTAACTTTCTTGTGTATTTGTTTACTGGGAGGAGGCCATATGTATAAGGAGGAAGCATATTGATACTGCCTTAGCAGAGCTGCAGGTGAGCTATGCCTTGGCTGTTTTGTTTTGCTTTGTTTATTTGTTTATTTTTTGTCAACTTAGCATAAGTGTCCTCTGGAAAAAGGAAACTTAATTGAGGACATACCTCCATCAGATTGTCCTCAAGTCTTTAGATATTTTCTTGATTAATGATAGATATAGGAGAGTCAAGCCCACTGTGGGTGATGTCATCTCTGGGCGTGTAGTCTTGGGTTATATGAGAAGACAGTTGTCCAAGACATGAAGAGGAAGCCAGAAAGCAGCATTCCTCAGTGGTCTCTACTTTTGTTCCTGCTTTCAGGTTCCTGCCCTGAGTTCCTGATTTGGCTTCCCCTGACGATGGACTGTCATCTACAAGCCAAATAAACCCTTTCCTCCCTAAGTTGCATTTCATCAGGGTGTTTATCAAACAACAGAAACCTAACTAGGCCAGCCTATTTTTATATTTTTGGTTGTGAGCCTAACCTTTCACGGCTGCACCATCTGTCCAGCCCCAGCCTATTTTTAAAACAAGAATATGCAGAATAAACAAATTAAGATGGGGTCATCAGCCAGTGGGGAGTCAAGTTTTATTACATAATTATGCATGCATAGATAAAGAGAATCACAAAGATAGAAGAGTCTCAATTATTAGAAGAAAATAAGAACGGAAATACAAGTAGAGAGAATTCATTAATGGCTACATTTCAAGTATTTTCCATCGTTTAGTTGGATGGGAGATGTATAAAATTGGCCTCGCCTACTACAGAACTTATAGACTAGGTGTTTTGTTTTCATTTCTATTGCCATGACATAACATTATGACCAAGATAACTTATAAAAGACAGCATTTAATTTGGGGACATACAATTCCGGAGGGTTAGAGTACATGACCATCAAGACAGGGAGCATGGCAACCACAGGAAGGCATGCTTCTACAGCGGTTGCTGAGAGCTCTGAGAGAGAGAGAGAGAGAGAGAGAGAGAGAGAGAGAGAGAGAGAGAG
>CAJQZJ010031917.1:4432679-4464649 GCA_907164525.1 Lophiomys imhausi
AGAGAGAGAGAGAGAGAGAGAGAGAGAGAGAGAGAGAGAGAGAGAGACTGTTGCTGTCATGGGAAGCCTCAAAGTGATACACCTCCTCCAACAGGACCACATCTCCTAATTCTTCCCAAACAGTTCACCAACAACTGGGGTCCAAACATTCAAATATATAAGCCTCTGGGGGCCATCCTCATTCAAATAGCCACAGTAGACAAGGAATACTGAAAGGCCTTCACAGAAGTTTTTTAAGATATGAAGAACAGACCGCTTTGGAGAATGCAGGTGGCACGTGGCCAGGTCCTAAAAAAGTAGAATTAAGGATAAAGCAGGAACACAATAACAAATTCTGAACCATATCAATATATTACTAAATTTGGCCATGTAAAAGCTTAGAAATACGGTTTCCTCACACTGAATATGATTAATTTCCTAAGATGGTGATGGGAACTATGAATTAAAATTAGCTTATGTAAGATATTCTGGCCTCAGGTCTGTGGTAAGTACATAATAAGCGCCCACTTCTGTTATACTAGAGTCATGTTGTGAGGGATCCTAACTGCAAGCTGAAAAATACGGACTGGTGTCTACTAGTGGTAGTCCAAATAGTCTAACACTTAATATCTATCAGCAGAATTTCTAAAACAAAACAAACAAACCAAAAAAAAAAAAAAACAATGGAGCCAAACTTTTTATCCATCTATAGTGGGGAACACAGGCCACACCTGGGAGCAGTAAAAGGGGAAAGGAAAAGACAAACATCCAGCAAGTGAGGCTGAAAATCATTATGACTGAGTCAGATTCTGTGTAGAAGCAAAAAGAGAGGGAAAAGAAGCCATGGCTTTTCAAGCTGCCAAAAAATGGACAGCAGAGAGATGAAAACATGAGAATATGGTCCTGTGACAAACTGTTTTCAATGTATCAGGACCCTCTGTAATCTGTAACTACACAGAAAAGTATTTTGGGAAGGAAGTACCAGAGACAGAAGGAATAGCACATACCAGACAGGGCCCACCTTGGCTATCTCTGCATGTGAACACTATACATAATGAATTCTACCTGTTTTCTTTTCTAATCAATTTTTATTGAAGACAACTGAAATTAGAGTTTTACAAGTTATACTCAGAAAGTCAAAGGATGATTGAGAAATCTGAAATCCCTATTAAAGAGCTTCCAAGATACAACCTCTAATAAAATCAAGTCTAATAAATAGTTTTACCTCATCTATAAAGCTCAGTCTGAAATCTAATAACAAATCAGTGAAACTATCATGCTCCACAAATCTTCATGGATTTCTTATATTGGGCTAAGTACACAAGGGAGATGAACAGCAGCGTTGAAGATTTTTTTCTCTATTTAAAGTACTTATTATTTAATTGAGAAAATTACAGATAAAGATCAGAATCCAGGGAGTAGTAGACATGCATACAAAACAGAGAATAAAAGAAAGAGAAAAATCATAGAAGAGGCAAGCCAAAGCTTATTGAGAAAGAAGGAATTTATGTTCTGAATAACATTTTCTGCTTTAATTATTTTGTTTTCAACAAGCACGAATCCCTTAAAAAATTCTTCCATATGTAATAAATTGCTATTCCAGTTTGTTACCAGGACTCAGTTATCATTAACATACAAGTGCGGACAATGCCTTGTAGGCAGGCAGATATAGCCATTAGTATAGAAAGAAGTCACACTAACAATAGAAAAATAGAATTTTTTTTTTTAATCATCAGTACTTTGGGGGAGATTAGCAAGCAAAGTTCCTACCAGTGTTGGCAAAATCTACCACTGGATGAATCACCACATTAGTTTAGCAGTGTTACTACACTTCATCGGGAGATTTCTGGGGAAATTATTTAAATGAATGTCACAATCATGTCATGTATCTCTTACATTTAAATTGTTACATAAAGTATTATGTATTATTGATTCAGCAAATTTATTTAGAATTTTCTTTAGCAAGGCAACATACATGGTTGGGGTAAGGTTGAAAGATTAGCAAAGCAGAGTAGAAAACATGAGATTGCATCTCTGGGAATGTAATTCTGTCTGATTCCTTGACTTGTGTGTGTTCATATTTGTGTAAACACTGATCAACTTTGCCATTTAAAATATAAAAATATGGTGTAAAATATTTATGAAAAGAGGTGTGGAATCAAATGTAATTGAGAAGGATTAAGTATACATGTAGACTAAGGATTTCTTCCTTTTCTAATTTCTCCACCATTACTAAAGTTCTTTAGAAAAAAAAGAAAAACTCTTTTAGTTTGGGTTGCATCCAATCTTTATATTAATAATATAGTACTGGGAATTATTTTTTGATCTGAAAGCATCTGTAAAAGATTATGTAATATGAGCAAACTATTTTAGGGAGGAGGTAAAGGATAAAAAGAACTCAAGAAATTAAATGCCAAGAAACCAAATAATCCAATAAAAAATGGAGGACAGAGCTAAATAGAGAATTCACAAAGGAGGAATCCCTAATGGCCGAGAGACATCTGAAGAAATGCTCAACATCCTTTCATCAGAGAAATGCAACTCAAGAGGACTCTGAGATTCCATCTCACACCTGTCAGAATGGCTAAGATCAAAAGCTGAAATGACAGCACATGCTGGCAAGGGTGTGGAGAAAGGGGAACACTCCTCCATTGCTGATGGGAGTGCAGGCTTGTGCAATCACTATGGAGGTCAGTCTGGTGATATCTTAGAAAACTTGGAATAGCTTTGCCTCAGGACCCAGCCATACCACTTCTGGGTATACATCCAAATGACTCCTCAGGGAATCATAAGGAAGTTTCCTCATCTATGTTCATAGCAGCCTTATTTGTAATAGCTAGAAACTGGAAACAACCCAGATGTCCCTCAACTGAAGAATGGATTAAAAAACTGTGGTACATCTACACAATGGAATATTACTCAGCTATCAGAATCAATGAAATTATGCAATTTGCAGCCAAATGGAAGGAACTAGAGAAGCTCATTCTGAATGAGCTAACCCAGACTCAGAAGGATGAACATGGCATCTATTCACTTATTTTAGCCATATAGTACAGGATATCTATACTACAACCAACACACCAAAGGGAACATGGACATAGACTTTTTGTTGTTGTTGTTTGTTTTTGTTGGTTTGTTGGTCTGTATTTAGTTTTCCCTCCCTAACAATGAGACACTTTTCACTGATGGTGCTGCCTTGTAGGCCCCCAGTGTATGAAGAGGCTCTTGGCCCTCATATGACTTCTGAACTGGGGTGGGGGACTGTTATGTAGGGACACTGCACTCCAGAGGAGCAAGATGGAAGGGTTAGGGGGTAGAGGATGGGAGGGCGGGGCTGGGAAGGGGGGAGAGAACAATATGATGGAGATGTAACCTGAAGCAACAAATAAATAAATTTATTAATAAAAAAGAAAAAAATAAAACCACAAAAATCATGGTAATTTATTTTTAATAGCTAAAATCATTAGCTCTTGTGAATGTGTTCTTCTTTCTCTGGGATAGATCAAACACACAAAAACATTATGTTGCTTACATTTTTCATAACATGGATAAACCTCTTTCAGAATCTTTCCACTACTTATTGGTGTAATCCATAATAAAGCAATTAGATGGAGTGACAAGACTTAGGGTGAAAATAAGAAGATATTTAATATAAAGTACTGATTCTTTTAGTTGTTTGATGTTAAGATAGCCAATATTCATTAAAATGACCTGAAAAGTTCTCCTTTTTAAATATGCTTTAAAATATTAGATGCAACATCCAGGAAGTCATTAGCTTTTTATGATTATTGTGGGTAAGTATGAATAGTCATCTTCAAGGACATTTTAACAATATGTAGCAATATGTAAAAATCTTGACAGCCAGGATTACAAACTTATCAACAGGCACCCTGTATTTCCTTCTGTTATATTGATTATGCAGAAATACATCAACAAGATCATATCTGTTGTCCTTAGAGTCACCCAATACTTGCCTGTACTTCAGAGTCTGCTAAGGTCTTAGAAACCTTCCTTTTATAATTAATAGAGAGGACAGAGAAACTGCCCACGTTCAAAGAAAATAAAGAGCACCAATGGCAAGTGCTCTTTCAGGAAGGTGTGCTTTAGGGATGTCTTCAGGGGACCAGCTTCCAGGCAGATGAGCTTTTCAACCTCTGCTTAGTGGTTTGCAGCCCAAGATGCTGCCCTTGTTCCTTTACTGTCCCCCATCAACAATCACCTTCCTTAAGATGCCTTTTTATTGTTACATTGTTAAGTTTCAGTCTTGACTATCATGGTGTCTTTGAAATGAATAAGATGTACTATCTTTATGACTTCTATGCCAATAATATATGACTGTTGGCAGTTCTTTCATTGTTTTCTGGGTCTATTACTGAACTTCTCTGGTATGTTTTAATCTGCCCAGTTTTTCTGCTCCAGTCAGATTGGTACCATTCAGTATACTATCCCATAGTATTTACAAAATATACAATGATTGAAGAATTTTCTGTTGTTTGTAGGATAGGATACTACAAGTCCTATAATGTGGCCTTCAGGCTGAAACTTATTTAATATCTTGTGTAGTACTGCTAGACATGATGAAGTTGAACCAAATCTATAATTATCTACATGACAGGCTTCTGGTTTGTCTACAAATACTATAAAGTCTTATGCACATTGAGGTTTAGGAATCCACTTCTGTTACACTATGCATATTTTAGATGTTTACTAACAATATTTTTCAATATTTTGTAGTAAATTGAAATCTTAACAAACTGGAGTCAGAGTCACCAATACTAATCTTAATATTGCACATCTATCACACCCAGCCCTCTCCCTGCCCCTAACCCCAGTGTTAAACTCCAGTGTTAAAATAGTCATCTAACATTTCATCCTTGTGCTGGCTATGTTTCTGTCTACTTGACACAAGCTATTGTCATCTGAGAAGAAGGAGCATCAAGTGAGAAAAATGCTTCCATAAGATCGGGCTGTAGGCAAGACAGTAGACAAGACAGTAGTTTTTCAAAGTAGTGATTGATGGGTTATGCACAACCTATTGTAGGTAGTACCACCCCTAGGATGGTAATCCTGGGTTCTATAAAAAAAAATCAGCCTAAGGAAGCCAGGGGAAGCATGCCAGTAAGAAGCAGTCCTCCATGGTCTCTGCATCAGCTCCTGGCTCTAGATCCCTCCACTGTGTGAGTTCCTGTCCTGACTTCCTTCAGTGATGAACAGTGAAGTGGAAGTGGAAGTCAAACAGACCCTTTCCTCCCTGAGTTGCTCTCATCATGGTGTTTAATCACAGCAATAGAAACACTAACTCATTCCCCAAAGTTGGAGTCTCTTCAATACTTTGTGAACATTCCATCACGAGATTGGCAGGAGGAAGGAGTGCAGTGGGTCAAGATGACAATAGCTCCTTCCTCAGCCTATTCTTATCCATCAGCAGTCTGTGGCCAAGTTCAATCAGCAGAAAAATTAGAATGATTGAACCTTGGCAATAGTTCATCATCACAGGTGGAGGAGCTTTCATGGTAAAAATAGGAATTAGGGAATCTTTGCAAGCAGTGCTTTATGAAAAAAAAATCCCAGCCAGCCAAATCATGAGTCTCAAGATGATATGAAACTGAGGCAACAGTGACCCTGGAAGGGGGATAGTAGCCTTTTAGGTCATCTACAAACCCAAACTCTCATCTCACGAAGGAAATAAAGTGATATTTTTTCATAACTTCACGTGTATGTAAGCACACACACTCTCACAGCAAAATCTCCCTTGTGATCACATTGAGTTAGTCTTGAATGGCATCTAATAAGGGAAAGATTAAAGTCCATTTCATAAAGAAATCAAATCATCCTTTCTGTTGCACACTATTTATTATCTATCTAGTGCTTGGCATCCTTAAATTTTCAACTAAAGTACATATGTGGTGAGAATCCATACATGAACAGACTGAGAAAGTAGTTGCAGACTGACTAGGGTAAACCTAACAGAATGTATCTGACAAGCAGGCTTTTTCTTTTTTTCTTTCTTTCTTTCTATTAATTTTTATTACTTACTTACTTAATTAATAATTAATTAATTAATTTTTTGGTTTTTTGAGACATCAGGGTTTCTTTATGTAATAGCCCTGGCTGTCCTGGACTTGCTTTGTAGAGAGATCTGCCTGCTTCTGCCTCCTGAGTGCTGGGATTAAAGGTGTATGCCACCACGCCTGGACTTTTCTTAAGAATGCCAAGATTTCCCTATCTCTTCTGCATGCAATGCAGCTGGAAACCATAGTGGCTTTTTGTTTGTTTGTTTGTTTTTACCTTACTGTCACGCATGGAGTTTGGCATGTTTTACTAGAAAACAGGATGAAAAGCTAGGATACTTAATAATGCCAAGCAGAGTTTATATCTGAAACATAAATTCCAATGTTTATAACAATACTTGTTTTTTTAACTTTCAGTGTATCTTGGACATATTAAATGTATAAAGAATACTGTAACAAAGACCCCCATAGCCACTAACTAGTTTAAGGGCTGTGGTATTATCAACAGAGGTGAAGTAACAATGTACCAACTGTATTCACCACTTGAAGTCCTAGCAGGGGTGATTGTTATCCTCAGTTCAGAGCTGATCATTCCTATCTCTATTGTACTTTTAAAGTATATAATTGGGCTGGAGAGAGGGCTCAGAGACTGATAGAACACTGGCTACTCTGTCAGAGGACCTGGGTTCATTGTTTCCTAGCACCCTCATGGTAGTTCATAACCTTCTATAACTTCAGTCCTGGGGTGTTCATTGACTCCTTCTGGCCTCTTTGAGGACCAGACACACACATGGTGCACAGTCATACAATACATATAAGCAAAACACTCACACACATAAAATAAAACGAAATAAAATTTTTTCAAAATTATATATCCAAAAATTTTACATAGCATTATTTTATGATTCTATTCCTTAATATATGAGTATATATTAGTATGTCATATTGCAACAGGAAGCTGTCTTTCACCTGAGATTAGCTGATGTAACCTAGAATGTGTGCCTCCATATTTTCTGACTGCACGGGAAAATGTTCTGTAAAAGATGAGAAAATGAAGTCAACTTATGAAGGGAAACAAAACATGAAAGTGAGATGTATAGAGGACACACACACACACGAGAGAGAGAGAGAGAGAGAGAGAGAGAGAGAGAGAGAGATTGGTTTGAGTTTTAGATGTAATAAAGGTAATAAAGTTTCCTAATATACTGGCTAGTTTATGGCAACTTGACACAAGCTAGAGTAATCAGAAAGGAACCTCAATTGAGAAAATGACCAATAAGATCAGGCTGTAGGGTATTTTCTTAATTAGAGATTGATATGGGAGTGCTCAGTCCATTGTGGGTGATGCCATTCCTAGGCTGGTAGTCCTTGTTTATATAAGATAGCAGGCTGAACAAGCCATGTGAACAAGCCAGTAAGCAGCATCCTTCTATGGCCTCTCTCCATCAGCTCTTGCCTCCAGGTTCTTGCCTTGTTTGAGTTCTTCTCCCATGTTTTTTGATGATGTACTGTTATATGGAACTGTGCGTGAAATAAACTCTTTTCTCTCCAAGTTCCTTTTGGCTATCATAGCAATCATAACCCTAACTAAGATGCCTGATATATAAATTGGCCCTTGTAAAATAAAGGCATGAGGAGCAGAACCCAGCTGTCATTAAAAGCATCAGAATATCAGATACTCTCTGTAGTATGGTCACAAGTGTATGTGTCATGTCTTCACGGTATGTTATAATTCAAGTCCCACGCCTCTTCATGTGTACCTTTGGGGACCATATATAAACAGATGATGATGCCAAAGTATTTCTCTCTTCCAGCAGCCTCTTGGAAAACACTGCAAGAAAAAGGTCTACTGAAATGCTGAAGCCAGCTAACTGGACACATAAAGCAAATAGCTTACTGTGTTGATTAAGCACAGCACAGGATTCTGAAATGGCAGAAAGTAAGAACACCAATAAATTGCAGTTTTTACACAAAAAATATAATCTAGGGCTGCAAAGATAGATGAGTGGTAGTTAAGAACACTGACTGTTCTTCCAGAGGTCCTGAGTTCAATTCCCAGCAACCACATGGTGGCTCATAACCATCTAAAATGAGATCTGGTGCCCTCTTCTGGCCTGCAGGCATTCAGGTAGAACACTGGATACATGATAAATAAATAACAATATTTAAAAAGTAATAATAATCTATTCTAAAGCAAAAGCTGGGTAAGCAATACCCATGAGGTGAAGTAAATATAGCCTCCACAGTAAAAATTGCCTCAGCTTTTACTTTTACTTTAATAGTCTCAAAATGTTAAAAATAGATCTACTGAAGTAGTCCCAATTAAAAAAATAACCTAACAAATTGTTTCTGAAAAATAATTGTGTGTTACTTGAGCTACGCTGCTTATGCTCATTAAATAATGGCTGGTATTGTCAATATTTGAAACAAATATACAAAGTTCATCATATCCGAAAGCAAGAAGTAGCACTTAGATGCTTTCTGTACCGCTCTAATCCTTGGGTGACTTTAACTGATTTCTCCTAAACCTCCGTGTTAGTGTTCCGTATGCAGGCAGGAGTCTGATGTAAACAAACAACTCACTCTTTACAGAACTCTGGTGCATGGTCCCGCCAGTTGTACAATTGCCTTTGACCTCAAGGTAACTTTATATTTAGCCTTATAATATACTGACTCATGTTATCTTGACGTAAAGCCCTTATGTAACTTTGTCTCTTAAGGCTCCTCCACAAAGTTGCAGTTATTACTTCCTGGCTTATGTTCTGGATCTTTGCCAACTGTTAAGTTTTATCATGGCCCCTTGGATGAACCCTCTGTTAGTCTCTCTAATTGCTGCTGCCCTGTTTGACTTTCCAGCAGCCTACAAGCAGTTACCAAGAGATGGGTACTCCTAAACGCCTAAAAGCTGGTAGCCTCTAAGAGGGGACCAATGAGCCACGAGCTATCTGCCGCATCCTTCTCCTTGTCACTCTGGATGTTGTTTTATGGACTCAGGTCTAAAACAGTGGACCGAAGTCTTCTTTGCGTCAATTAACTTTTCTGTCACCAGTTCAGGTCAACTTCACATCCTTCACTGCTGTAACACTCCAAAATTCAAAAGGACAAATCTGACCCCTGCTAAGGATGGGATTTGTGCCTACCTCAAACAATGCTGCTTACAGACCAACAAATCCTACATGGTTTGAAATGGTCCCTAAAGACACAGAGACCCAACCAAAATTCCTTCTGGTTCCCTTCCACTCTGGCTTCTCCTTTGCTCAATCTTTCCCCTTATTATTCTCATACCTATCTTTTTAACCTGTCTTTTAAAATTCTTAAAAAATAGAAAGCACACCACAAATTTTAATTAATTGATTAAGATGTATCATATCTTAAACAAGAAGACAGTCTGCATGATTTCCTTCTTTTATTAATTGGCACCATCAGTTAATGCAATATATACAGGCTGGCTGAGAGGAAGTTGCCTATAATAAACCTGCTCATTATCAGGACTAGTTACACATTCATTCCGATTTCTTTATTCATATCACAATGTAATATACTTTCATTTTAAAGAAACATTTCACTTCAAAATTAAGTAATTTCAAAGACAAAAAAAAATTAGATCAACTGGATGTGATATGACACTTCCACAACTTAGTAAATAGCCAAACAAAATGACACCTGCATTCCCATATCTACTCCAGCATTATTTTCAAAACCTGAGACATGGAGTCAACTGAATTGTTTATCAATGGATGACTGAATAAAGGGAGTGATGTCTGTATGCATAGACAGGAAAACACTCAGCTCCAGAAACCAAAGGTATGCTGCCATCCACAGCAAAATAAATATAACTGGAGAAGAAAGCCCCAGATAAACAAATGCTGTCTATTTTTTCTCACCCTACAAGATAAGAAGGTTGATCCAAAAGTACAATGGGGCTTATTGGAGGCTTGCAGAGTAGGAGAGAAGGGACATAGATGGAGATCAAATTATGAATACCAAAACTCTGTTTGACACAGTAAGTTTTAGTGTTCAGCACAGTGGGGTGACTAGTTAATAACAGCATATAATAACTGTGAGCAGCAGTCACCCAGGAGCTTAAACACTTCCAACACTAATGAGATACAAATATGAATTACTCTGACTTGATCAGTGCATATTCTACATATATTCAAAAATAACATATTTTACTCCATTAAATAATGTTATGATGTGTTAACTAAAATAAATATTTAAGACTATGTCCTAGAGTTTATTTCAATATTTCTTAATATTTAACTCCTACACTGGTAGAGATAACTCCCTGTCCAGGTATTTTAAAGGACTACCCTCAGGGATGATGCGGAACAGGTTACAGATAAATTTACCCAACCGTCACCAGTTTGGGGCTCAGCACAAGCCAGCTAGTAGAGGCAGTGAACCTCAGTAAAGCCTGGAAGTTCAGCTTCTGCCTACAAACTCCTTAGGACATCTAAACAGCTGAGAACAGAAGGACTGAACATAAAAGGATTGTATTAACATTTTTAACCATTTTTCCATTTTGGTTTGGGCCCCAAACAGGTTTACTACGACCCAAATCAGCAGGAAGTCATTTTAAGAGAGCGACGTCCCATACCCAGAGGGTGGGGAGGGTGTTTCTCCACCCTCCCTTTTTTTGGTTATTTGAAGGACAACTGAAAACTCTGTTATTTAGGGGAAGAGATTACAAGTTGTTAAATGGTCCTGTTTAATGGGTTTTGGAGGTTAGACCCAGGGTATTCCTTCTTTCCCTTTTCTGTATCCTTCTTTATCTCCTATGTAGGAATGCACGGACTTGAGAAAAATTGAGACATAGACATAGCACAGGAAAGACCAAGAAGAAGGGTCAGATTATTGAATATGCCCTTATACCTTTGTATATTGATACAAAATTAGTAGTATATTTGGCTAAAGTGGTATTGGCCATTGTTTATTGTGCAAAATAAGATTGTATTGGTCTATGTCGGTATTGATATTTGCATATTGATACAAAATTAAGATTATAGTTGTCCACAATGGTATTGACCCTTGTATATGGACGCAATATTAAGATTGTATTGGGCCGCATAGGCATTGATCTTTGTATATTGATACAAAATTAAGAGTATGTTTAGCCACATTTGAATAATCTTTGTATATTGATACAAAATTAAAGGTAACGCTTCCTAATGGTATAGTACCCAGAGATACTTAAAAATGAAATGTGAAGCTCTGGCCTCTTGATACCAACCATCTTAAACTGTTTAGGATAGTTAAGAAAAACAAACTCCTAGTCATGCATGCATGTCACCTTGTTAGCTACTATGACAGTCTATCACAGATATTCTCTAAGCCACTCAGTAATCAAGTTGTTAAGAGACAAGCAACATTTGCTTATCTAAATACAAGAGATAGATAGGGCATCTTCAAAAACCCCAAGAGATCTGCAGAATATGGCATTCAAAGATGTGGTCTTAAATTAAGATTTTTTTTTTTTGAAATCGTGACATATCAGCTCCTGACAGCACCCCCTATTCTACTCCAAGTAGAAGAAAAGCATTGAAGAATCTCCACTATAAGATGGTTGAATTAGTGGCAAGCCTATCTCTTGGCATGTAAAAACTCCTTGCTTCAACTGCAGACAGACTGCTGTCCAAAAAGGACAAAACTTGGTAGCAGGGAAGTCGACAGCCTAACTCTGCCAAGACAGGGTAGGTTAGTCCTTCACAATCCCTGCTCTACAATAAATGTCTGTCAGAGAAAAAGGACCAAAATGCTGAAGACTGATGCTGGAATGTATGGAGAGAAAATGGGAACTGTCCAGGTAGTCACTGGTTTGTCATTTCTTAGTATTGGAAGCTGCAGGCCTTGCACTTCCTATATAATCAGATATATTTATCCTTCTCAGCTCTCTGAGGTGGTTGAAGAATAGACAGCTTGAGTCTCATAGCTAAATTTTGAGTTGTTTAGGAATCAAGAGGGTGTTCTAGATCTAAGAAGATGGTTATAATAGTGATTCAAGTTAGTATGAAAGCTAAGTCAGTTATAGAACTTTAAACTCATGGAGATGGTTAGAAGGTAGAAGATTAAAGTCAGGGGCCAAATATGTATGAACTGGACATTGGGAAAGTATACTGGGCCATTTAACTCTCATAAATGTGGCATATTTAATTCTACTGTTTTGTATAGAATTTACTGTTATAAGAGAAAGAACCATTTGTTGGATTGAAAAGGGAAGCTGTTGGGGGGGAAGAGGGTGGAAGGGTGGGACAGGAAGGGGGAGTAGGGAAGGGTTTGTGACTGAGATGTAACTTGAAGAAAAAAAATAAAGTACTTATAAAAAAATAAAAAAAGAAGTGATCAGCAGTGTGTAAAAACAATTATTGGCACAAATATTGGTTAGGTTTCACTGCTCTTGATCCAAGATTTATAATCCAGATTATTTCTGTTAACATCTCAGAAATAAATTAACAAGCCAAGGAATGGGTACTTGTCACAGAACCCTCAAGCCTGTAAACAAAGTATCTGCTATTGCTGAACCATTAATTCAACATTCAGTTCATTAAAATCACATTAACAGAAATGGATAGCGTAAGCAATTAGTTAGTTCTACCAAAGAAATTTTATTATTCGCCCCTTTCAGACATACCCATGGGGGAAAATCAAGCATGAATGTTCTCCTTTTAGAGTAATTGAAACCATAGATGTGGCCTAGAATTTACTCTGAGCCCAGGCTGGAGATCCTCATCATTTCTTTTTATAGAAAATGATTTATGTTAAGGTTAAAACAAGTGTTTACAGCTTTCCCAGTCTCTACCTCTGCAACAGACTAATACTAGCTACCTTACCCCCTACCTACATCCATGTGGACTCTCAGTAGCTAAGAAAATGATTATTTCTTGGAGAACCACATCTGGATATGATCATAGGACACATATAAGCAGATGTGTCATCTAGAAATGATGCTGATTTGTTATCTTTTGGGGTGGGACTAAGCTTATTATAGGTCGCAGTTGCCATTAGAACCATGTTCATTGGAAACCCTTAGAAACTACTCACCATGTAAACCCTGAGCACTGCACTATGGGGTTGAAATGTTTCAATTGGTAGGAGGAATGTTCTATCTGTGCTTCCACTGTTGTGGAGTTATCCCTAACTATTCATCAGCTTCTGAAATAAACACCAGCTATAAGGCATATTCTTATTTCACCTTAACACCCCAACCTCCGATATAAGTGCACGGCACAGGCTTAGTCAAAGCTGGGATCACTTCTCTTAAACAACCATGGAATAGTGGACTCTGAACAGGCCTGTTACAGAAACAAGATCGATTTCCTCCAGGTACAAGGTTTCTGAGTGTGTTTGTTGTTGTGCCTAAACTAGATAGATGATAGATAGGGTGGCTTTAGAGCCACGGAAAGAAGGACTGCTGAGAAATCAGGAGTAAAATACAGCAGGAATTTCTCCTGGTACGGGAAGTATTCCTTTTTCTTGAAATGGTTACAAGATTGGAAGGAAGGGATGGCCATCAGTTTAAAATCATGCCTCCCTTCCCCAAACTTACTAGGTCAGGAGACTATTACTGAACAAAATTAAATTTAACTTTAAAAGACTTTAAATGTTGGGCTCTAGAGATGGCTTAGTGGTTAAGAGCACATGCTGCTCTTCCTGAGGACCTGAGTTTGGTTCCCAGCACCCACATCAGGTGGCTTTCAATTCCCTATAACCCCAGCTCCCGGGGTATCTGACATTTCAGACCTCTGTGGGCATTTGTATTCATGTACCTATGCCCATTCCCATACATATAATTAAAATAATAAAAATAAACCTTTTTAGAAAGTATTTACAATTTAAATTAAAATTTTCTCTTCTATATGGTAGCTAGTTAACTGTGTCATGTGACAGGAGCTACAACATGTGAATTCAGGGTCTGTGGCAACACCATTTTGCCTTAGAGACACTCAGGCAGGAGTCATTAAACAAGAAAAACCTAGACAAATGTGCAGAAACACGTAAGTGAGGTGGAAAGACATTTCTGAAAGGCCTCCTATTTCAGGGTCCATTGACTTCTAAGGCTCCAAACCCAAGTTCTCAATCACTCTCTGCCTCTGTAAGTTCAATTAAATTTCCCTGTGTGCTTACACTGTGACCCGCTGCATTCTGTTTCTTTAGAAGAAGACATTTCAAAGTAAAACAACTGTGCAGGTGTAATCATTCTTATACCTAATATGTGTAATAATTAGCATAACTAATGATAATGGCAGCTAATATATATTGAGCTTTCCACAGCTTGACATGAATCACTTAGTGTTCACTATAACCTCATGAGATAGTGTTGTTTCGATCACCCGTTTAACTATGATAAAAGTGAATATTATCATCTATTGTTACACATTTAACCAAAACTACAAACCAAAGCCAAGAATAGATATTGAGCATCTGTGTACATGATTTTATTACAGCATAATTCCAATTTAAAAGGTGAGGTTCAAAAAATAAAAATAAAAGGTGAGGTTCAGCATCCAGAAGGTAAAACATTTTCTTCTTGACATTAGCTGTTTACTGTGGTGGGAGAGTCAGGGATACACAAAGAAACCCTGTCTCGAAAAACAAAAACAAACAAAAAACAAAACAAATAGAACAACTGGACACTAAAGATGTCTGTCCAGAGCCCTGAGAGTGCCAGGAGATTAAGCAAGGTGGGCAGACAGAGTTCAGAGGCTGCTGTGAGGAACTACGCTGTCAAGTATACCCAGGCTGAGGAGACTATAGAAGTGAGTCTCAGCTGATGGGGGAAGCCGACCTCAAGTTTTAACCTCAGCAGTTAAAACATAAGTCTGCCACAATCTAGCGGTTGAAATAAATTGACCATAGGAACTAGCAAAGTTAGTCCCAATGGACGCTAAGCTTGAAAGGGACTGCCTGCTGTGACTGCCAGACTGCTAAAATCGTTTGCCTGTATGAAACCTATGCTAAGAATATTAATATCCTTTTAAGAAAATTAAAATCGGGCCAGGTAGGTGTTCTTAGATATTAAGTGTTTATAGGTAGTAGGTTTTAGGTTATAAGATATAGATAGGTGTTTTATAGGTGGTTGTTAAGCACTAATAAATATAAGTGTTTTAAAATTTTTTTTTCTGTTAGAGTTTACTAGTTTGATTGTTATAAGCACTATTATGTGTAACTCTAACAGCTACTGTTTTATCAAAGCTTCCTCCTCAGACAAAGGCATTCAAAAGTACAACAAAACACCCAATGGTACCACAATAATATCAATTTGAAGTTCTTAGAGTAAATCTTATGAATAAAATGAAAGAAAAAGAAGCAAGTGTACTCTAGGTTCTGGATTCCCAACTTTTTTTCCAGAAGAAACTATAGCTTCAAACTTCAGACAAACGCACATATGACTCAGACAACTTGATTTAACATGAAAGAACCACTTTGTCTCAAGCAGAACAACTTGCATGGGTGTTTAAACAGAATGTCTAGAAAAACATTAACCACATGAAACCTTACCTATGACACGATTTATCATACTCCCAGTGCACTTTGAACTGATATCCACTAGATATCTTCTGAAGAATCAATGTAGAGCGAGCAGAATTTATGTGAATCCAGGAACAACTCACATATGATCCAGAAGGCTTTCATTTTCACCAGTTCATCACTCAGGCAATTTCTGTTACTAATTTTCATGAATTTCTGACAAGTATTTTCATTGTTTATACTGTTTATCCCATGTCTTTCTCCTTTATTGATCTGACTTCCCTCATATATAAAAACATGCCACATTTATTCACCCATCTTTCTTTCCTAACTAGGTTATTATAATGTGATGTTTACACTGTTCATCCCATGTCTTTCTCCTTTATTGATCTGAATTCCCTCATATATAAAAACATGACACATTCATCCACCCAGCTTTTTTTTCCTAACTAGGATATTATAATGTGATTTTTTATAAGTATGCAAGTGAATCAGTATTATTTCAACGCAGAATTTTTTAAGATTACAATAATTCAGTTACACAAAATAGCTCAATTTTAAGAAACATGTGAGGAGTTTAGGCATCTATTTCTTTGTTGCCATCATCTGTAGATCTCTAGACCATTCCTTCTAATTCCTCCATTTTAATGTATAACTTCCATATTAATTCCCTGTAGTAGTTAATTTTATGCTACTGTGATAAAACACCATGTCCAAAGGGACTTATAGCAAACAAACAACAATCGAGTTGATTTGTACTTACAGTTCTAGAGGGTTAAAGTTCATGATGGCAGGGCAGTGACAGAACTTTATGGACTTCTGTATCCACTGCACATGTTCAGAAAAGTCAGTATAGCAGGATCTAATTTTATGCGAATGCGTATTTCATATCTGGAACCACAAGCTGGAAACAGAAAGAGCACATTGGAAATCACACAAAGGCTTTGAAACATCAGTGACCACTCCCAGTGACACACTTCCTTTAACAAGGCTACACCTCCTAAACCTCCCAAGCAGTGTTGTCAATTGAGACTGTATATGACATTTATCATTCACCCTCTCCCATTTTTATATCTACTATGATTAATGCAGATTTAAAACACATGATTCTTCAGCTTCCTGAATCCTGGGATTGCCAAGCCTGTTCTCATCCAGTCATTTTGGTCTCTAACGTACCTCAGGTAGCCACTCCTGAATTTGCCATTACCAATGTCAAATCCTCTATAAAATATTAAATCTAAACCTATATTTTATAATCACTACTTTCACACTTTCCTGTTTGTTTTGAATAAATCTCTGACATCTAGTGTCTAGTATTTCCCCTGTTGACCTGGAATCTGTTCACTTTAACATTGGTTCTTGCCTTCTACTTACTCACTTCTCCCCCTAGATTCCACATTGTCATCATTGCCTTGAGCGTAGTTGCAACCCCTTACCTCTATTTCCCTCTCTTTCCCATTGTCATCAGCGGCTCCCCCACCATACATATACACTGTCCCTCAACACACGTTACTCCCTGTGGATGCTCATGTGCTTCTGTGTCCCTCTCAGCACCTTTCACAGCAGACCTACCAGATATAATCTCATTAAGTTAAGCTGTCCCTAACCACTACTGGAGATCATACTTTTTATTCTTTTATTTTTCAAAGAAGTATCTAATTGCTCAAATTACTTGTTTCTGGGTGTATTTGTTCCTTTTCTATTAGTATCATAAAACACAATGACTGTTACTGCTGAAAAAAAATCATAATGACCAAGGCAACTTGGGATCAGAGATGACCCCACCCTGCTTGGGAAGCATGGTACCAAGGAGCAGGCTTGGTGGCTGAAACCTGAGAGCTCACATCTTCAGACATAAGCATGAAACAGAGATAGATAACTGGAAGTAGTATGAAGTTTTAACTCCTGAAGTTTGACTCCAGTGACATATTTCATCTAGCAAAATCATATCTCCGAAACTTCCTCAAACAATGCCATCACCTGGGTACCAAGTACTGAAATGCTCAAGACTATGTGGTAACATCTCATTCAATCCCGCTCACTGGCATTAACTTTTAAGCATTTAAGAAGCAAGTTTTTTTTTTCACTTTTGCTGCTTTTCCTTCAAATTTTGTCATATTGGCAAATAAACAACACATGATATATATGTGGACATTCAGAAGAAATGCAATTCTAATATATATTAGACCATGGGTGAACTTTAAAATATTATATGAAATTAAGTAAACCAGGAACTGAAGGATAAATATTATATGATCTCAATTCTGTAAGATACCTATAATAGTAATATTCACACACAGAAATATTGTACTTCTTTCTGGATATGAGGTAAAAGTGGCTACAGAGATACAACTTCAGATGACGATATTTCTAATGTGGATAGTAGCAATGTGAGTGTATATAATGCTAACCAAGTTTATAATTAAATAGGTAAAATGATAAATTTCATATTCATTATAGCACATTATATGCAAACACACACACACATCTATATTCATTTAGTATTTCTGAGGACGAGAACCAGGGCTTGGAACATGTAAGAAAAATCCTCTCTAATGGAGCTATATACTTCCACCCCCATTAAATATTTTAAATTTCAATATTGGATCTGTTGAGCATCACAAAAACCAGACTGGTTCTTTAAAAAAAAAAAGTGTGTATGAATCTATGATGCCCAAGTCACGTGTATAGAGGTCACCAAAGTACAGTTCTCAGCAAGGGATACTCTCCTTGTAGTTATGGGATATGAGGATCAAACAGGTTGGCAAGCCTATGTGGCAAGTTCATTTCCTCAATGAACCATCTCCCAGGCCAGAATCTGACCATTTCTAAGTAAGATGATGTGAATACATTTATATACTGTTTTTGTTGTTATGTTTTCTCTGTCTTTTATTGTTTTTGTAGAAAATAGTTCACTATTTTCCCATGGCAGGTTTCAATCCCACAAACTCGTTACCTAGGCCAGGCTTAGCTTATGTATTCAGTCTTATAACTGGGTTTCTGACAATCAAATTGAATTTTTAGGTCTCGAAAATTAATATTGAAGAAAGACAGAATCTGGAATTAGTTAATTAACTAGTTTGTTTATTTATTGTAGTGCTAGAGACTGAGCATTGGTACTTGGGCTTATTGGATAAGTTTTTTACCAGCTAGCTAAAACCCTAGCTTATGAGTTCACTTTTATTGGTTTTGAAAATGATTTAGCTTTGAAAAAAGGCAAAATGTAGCTACCTTTTAGAGTTATGTTATATAAAATATTACTAAAGTTTACTTTGGATAATCTTACTTCAAAAAGTAACTTAGGGTTACATTTTTTTTTATCCATAAGCCTTCTCTTTAGAAGGTGTCAATTCACCAATATCTCTGACACTATCTTCTTTATCAGTGGTGAACATGGCTACCTTAAATAAAATTTTTCTTAAAACTAACAAGTGAAATTAAGAATAACCTTAAACGTTGCTTTTTACAAAACAGGAGCATATGGTTTATCCTAGGGAGTATCACAAATTTTTTTTGTTTAGAGAAGTTTCTATCATATTCTACCTTTATGTTTCAGGGCTTCATATATTAAAATGATTTGTATTTTTAGACGTCATTACTGAACACATGTATGGTAAATTCCAATGTTGCTAGTGCCAAGTGGTCAAAATGAGTAAAAAGAGGTAAGAGGATAAAGGAAATTAGATTTTGGAGAGCAAATTCTGTAATGTCATGCAGGATGTGGTAAAGTCTTTGGACTTGTACATTGCATGAAACAGGCAGACTGGATGATGGAATGTTTGACTGGTGTTCAGATGACTCTGAGGAAGGGCAAGTGTGGAAGGAGTTGAACCAGTTGGGCAGCTCTATCAGTGTTTTGAAAGCTGTGATAGGTATTGGCTTCAGGGCGATAATAAACATGTTAAGAACTGATTGGGTTTATATGATCTGACCTCAGAGACGGTGAGGCTTGCTGAGAAATTGGTTACAAGCTGTCAGAAAAATAGGGAATCAGGGATGAGGTCAAGGTTTTAGAGATCTGTATTTGGAAGGAGTAGATGATTTGGTAAATATGAGAGAGTAAAGAAAACAGAGAAAAACTCACAAAGGTTCTTCAGTGCCAGAGAGAGTTGTTCGGACTTGCAAGTGTACAGATCATGAAGTCATTTTAGGTTCAGGAGTAGAAGAAAAACATGATGTAAGAAATGCTTTAGACAAATGGTCTGACAGCTTTGTATTGCTTGGTTGAGAGAGGGATGACAAGGCCAAGCTAAGAAAACAGGATGCTGTTGTTTTTAATCTTAGGGTGTAGGACTGATCCTGGGTAGGGAGAACCATATACAATGGTCCTTCCTTCGTTCCTTCATTCGTTCGTTCCTTCCTTCCTTCCTTTCTTTCTTCCTTCCTTCCCTCCCTCCCTCCCTCTCTCTCTCCTTCCCCATCTCCCCACTTCTTTTTTTTTTCATTCAGATATTCTCCAGTTTATCTTCAAAGAACTCCAGTTCCTTGAACGTTGGGTGAGAATTAGAACTTGCTAAAATTAATGTGCTAGTTCTCAAAAACCTCAGACATACAATGTGTTTGACTTTTCTAAATTGTGCACTTAGCAGAATAGGCCCTTAAGCTCCCAAAGTCAACCAAGATCATGAATCCTAGCATTGCTGCTTGCATCTGCCCAATGTTGGGGAACTTACTTAACATTACCATGATTCAGTTTTCTCATGTGTAAACTACATTAACAGTAGCTCTTAACTCAAAATGACTAGATGACTTTCAAATTTTAAATATTTGGAATGCTGCTTAAGATATGGTAAGATGTTCAACAAACATGAATTAAATCTCAGTACTTCTTAAAATAATGCAACCAGTATAGGCTGATTCTTACAACATTTTCTCATAGGATCCCTGTAATAGGTTGATTAAGGTTAGTAGTAGGCAATAGTGAAAATATAATTACTGGGCAGGAGAGACAACTCAGAGGTTAAGAGAACCTACTATTCTTGCATTACTCTGGGCTGGATTCTTAGCACCAACAACATCTGATAACCATCTGTAACTCCAGTCCTGGAGAATTGGATACTGTCTTCTGGCATCAGCAGGCACCAGGCACATATATGTTGCACATACATTCATGCAGCCAAATACTCCTATACATAGAAGAAAAAGGTAAATCTTTAATTTTTTATTTTACATGTATGCATGTTTTGCTTGCATGTGCATCTGTGTACCACACTCCTGCCTGGTGATGGAGGAGGTCAGAAGAGGGCATTTAATCCCTTAAAACTGAAGTTACAGATGATTTTTAGACATATGTGCGTTCTGGCAATCAAACCCAGGCTTTCTGGATGAATAGTCACTGCTTCTTACTGCTGAGCCATATGGCTAGCCCAAATAAATAGGTTTTACCAAAAGAAAAGAGCACTAGTTCCATCCATTTGGCTGTAAATTGCATGATTTCGTTGTTTCTGATGGCTGAGTAGTATTCCATTGTGTAGATGTACCACAGTTTTTTTTTATCCATTCCTTGGTTGAGGGACATCTGGGTTGTTTCCAGTTTCTAGCTATTACAAATAAGGCTGCTATGAACATAGATGTGGAAGTGTTCTTGTGGTTTGGTGAGAAATCTTTGGATGTATACCCAGAAGTGGTATGGCTGGGTCTTGAGGCACCCAAATGGATGGAACTAGAGAAGCTCATCTTGAGTGAGCTAACCCAGGCTCAGAAAGATGCACATGGCATTTATTCACATATAATCGGATTTTAGCCATATAATACAGGATAACTATACTACAACCAATACACCAAAGGGAACAGGAACATAGACTTTGTTTCCTATCAATGAGACACTTTGCCCTAGTGGTGCTGCCTTGTAGAACCCCAATGTATGAGGAAGCTCTTGGCCCTCATATGACTGCTGAACTGGGGTGGTGGACTGTTATGTAGGGACACTCCACTCCAGAGGAGTGGGATGGAAGGGATAGGGGGTAGAGGGTGGGAGGGCAGGACTGGGAGGGGTGGAAAGAGGGTACTGTGATGGAGATGTAACCTGAAGTAATAAATAAACATTGAAAAGAAAGAAAGAAAGAAAGAAAGAAAGAAAGAAAGAAAGAAAGAAAGAAAGAAAGAAAGGAAGGAAGGAAGGAAGGAAGGAAGGAAGGAAGGAAGGAAGGAAGGAACACTAAAGGAGCACAAATGGTGTTTCTGCTTTCCCACTGAAGCTTTGGTAAAGGGACCTCTCACCGCTGTGATGCGGATGTGCTTTGCCCAGTGCACCAAGGGTTCTCCTGCATCCAGATGCCGTTCTTGTACTCAAAGCAGACCTTTATATTCTATGTATTTTTGGTTCCTGAATGATGCCATTCCTGTCCACATATAATAACATAATTTAGTTCATTGTGTGGTTTCCAATAATTATGAGCCAAGATTATTTTTATCTTCATTAAAGACAAGACAGTTTCAAATAGAAAAGCTTTGATTTTTATTATGTTTATAAATACAGAAATAAATTTTGAATTTCGAAATTTTTCATATACTTTCCATTTTGGGGAGGAGAGAGACTTTTATTTCTTTACTTGTGTGTTCAGTTTGATAATGTTTACTTGAGGTTTTCATGTTCTTATTAGCATACACAGCACCATATGTGGTAAATGACTAGCTAATGCTAATTTTGAGACAGAGATTTTTAAGGGGCACTATCTGAAATGGGAAATAATCCAGTCCTAAGACTTATGAGTATGAAAGAAATAAAAAAAAATAGATCAATATCAGCCTGTGGAAGCCTATTCCTGTCATGGGGAATTTGAAAACAAAGGGAATCATGATGCAAAGAATGTGAAGAGCATCAGGAAACCTAGACACAGAGGTGGCCCTGAAGGAGCCCAGCCAGCCCTTCAGAAACTTGGTCTTGGATTCTTTGCTTTTCTCTAAGTCTGTAAGTGCTTTACAATCACTAGACTGGGCAACAGAGGATACATTGTCCCTTTGTTATAATCTTACTTCCAACACATAATTTAACCTCACTATTTTTTCCAGATTATTAAAGAAATAGAGATACTTAACTGAAGGATGAAGCTAGCCTGTACCTGAAAGATAGAAGATGTCTGTTTAATTAGAATGTGTCTGTAAAATATTCAATATACTAAATAACATTTTTCAACAGAGCATAGTCTGTAAACAGTAGTGAACATTATTATCTCACTTTTACAAGAGGAAAACAAAGGCGAAGAGATTCAATAGGTTTTAAAAAGCCATGAATTACCCATAAATTATTAAAAGCCTATTAATAACAGGCCCTGAGGGCTTTGGTTACTGTACATTTCTCTTCTCGGTTTGTGTTACCTCAGTCAGCCAGTTTATTTCCTGTTTCCATGTATTTACTTGAAAATTCTATTTATTCAATTTTTTAAATTGTTGAATATGTGCATTGTTGTATATCTTTTTTTATAATTTATTTTTTATTTCTTCAAGTTACATCTCAATCACAATCCCCTCCCTACTGCCTCCTCCTGTCCCACCCTTCCACCCTCTTCCTCCTCAACACCCCCATCCTCTACCTTTTTTTTTTTTTTAGTTTAAGGCATATCTTTCCCCCCCCAACAGCTCCGCCTTTCAGTTCAAAAAATGATTCTTTCTCTTATAACAGTAAATACAATACAAAACAACAGAAATAAATAGGCCACAATTATGAGAGTTATATGGCTTAGCATACATTCCCAATGTCCAGTCCATATGTATTTGGCACCTGACTTTAACATTCTACTCTCTAACCATCTCCATGAGTTTAAAGTTCTATATCTAACTCAGCTAACATACTAACTTGCCTCACAATTTTAAAAATATCTTCTTAGATCCAGAACACCCTCTCGATTCCTAAACAACTCAAAATTTAACTATGAGACTGTAGCTGTCTATTCTTCAACCACCTCAGAGACCTGAGAGAGATAAATATATCTGATTATATAGAAAGTACAGGGCCCGCAGCTTCCAAAACTAAGAAATGACATACCAGTGGCTGCCTGGACAGTTCCATTATCTCTCCATACATTGACCCTTGTATATTGATGCAAAATTAAGATTGTATTGGGCTACATAGGTATTGATATTTGTATATTGTTATAAAATTAAGATTATATTTGGCCACATTGGTATTGATCTTTGTATATTGTTACGAAATTAAAGGTAACGCTTCTTAAAGGTATTGTACCTAGTAATGTTTAAAAATGAAATATGAAGTTTTGACCTTTTGCTACCAACTGTCATAAACTGTTTAGGATAATTAAGAAATGCAAACTAATAGTCATGCAAGTATGTCATTTTGTTAGTTACTATGACAGTCGATCACAGTTATTTTCTATGCCACTCAGAAATCAAGTTGCTAAGAGACAAGCAACATTTGCTTATCTAAATATAAGAGATATATAGGGTGTCTTCAAAAACCTCAAGAGATCTGCAGAATATGGCATTCAAAGATGTTTTCTTAACTTAAGATGTTTTGATATCGAAACATGTCAGCTCCTGACAGCACCCCCTATTCTACTCCAAGTAGAAGATGAGCATCAAAGAATCTCCAGTGTGAGATGGTTGAATTAGTGGCAAGCCTATCTCTTGGCAAGAAAAACCCCTTGCTTCAACTGTAGACAGACTTCCGTCCAAAAAGGACAAAACTTGGAAGCAGGTAAGTTGACAGCCTAGCTCTGTCAAGACAGGGTAGGCAAGTCCTTCATAATTCCTGCTCTACAATCAATGTCTGTCAGAGAAACAGGGCCAAACAGCTAAAGCTTGATGCCATAATGTATTGTATATCGTTTTATCTTTTAATTTTTTTTATATTTTATGTGCATTGGTGTTGAGAGTGTGGGATCCCTGGAACTAACGCTCACCATTGTGAGGTGCCATATAAGTGCTGGGAATTGAACCCAGGTCCTTTGGTAGAGCAGCCAGTGCTCTTAACCACTGAGCCTTGTCTCCAGCCTCATTATCATACATCTCTATCACATTTTTGTTCATGGTTTGATAAAATACCACAATTTTATTCATTTCTTCCATTCATGGTTGTTTCCATTTCTTAACTATTGTGAATAGAGCAGCAATGAGTATTGGTGAGTAAGTTTCTGTGGAGTAGGATGTTGAGTCCTTTAGGCATATGCCAAGAAGTGCTAAAACTGGGTCAAATGGTAAATTTCTCTTTAGCTTTCTGAAAATTGTTCCCATTGATTTTGACAGTGAATGTATGAGTTTGCCATTCCACCAAAGGTGAATGATTGCTGTTCTTCCACACATCCTCATTAGCTGTCAGTTCTTATCTTTTTTTTCTTGAAAAATTTTCCTCTTTTGCATTTTTTAAAATTTTTATTTGAATTTCCCTAATTACAAAGAATAATTAAGACTTTTGGAATTTGTCTTATCAATTTTTCTTTCTTCTTTTGAGAACTCTCTGTTCAGATCCACTGCCCATATTTTGACTGGATTGTTTGTTTTTATGACCTTACTTCTTTAATTATTTATGTATCCTGGAAATTAATCCTCTGTCAGATGTATACCTGTCAAAGATTCTCTTCTACTCTGTTGGTTTCCTCTCCACTTAGTTGATCTGTTTCTTTAGCTGTGCAGAAGCTCTTTAGTTTTAAATGGTACCATTTGTCAATTGTTGGTCTTAATTCCCAGGTAAATTGAATTCTCTTCAGAAAGTCATTTTTTAAATGTACATCTTCTGGGTACTGCCTATGTTTTCTTCGAGCAGTTTCAGGTTTCAAATCTGGGTCTTTGGTACATTAAGAATTGATTTTTGTGCAGTGTGATAGGTATGGCTCTAATTTTATTCTTCTGTATGTGGACATCCAGTTTTTACAGCAGCATTTTTTGAAGATGCTGTCTGTTCTTCGGTGTGTATTTTTACTATCTTTGTCAAATAGCAAATATCTGTAGTTACATGAACTCATGTTGGGAACTTCGATTATGTTTCATTCATCTACATGTCTGTTTTTGTGGTGATACCATGCTGTTTTTATTACTACCACTCTGTAATATAGCATGAAATCTCATATGGTAATCCTTCTAACATTGTGGAGTTTTTGTTTGTTTGTTTGTTTGCTTGTTTGTTTGTTTTTGCTTCCTTCCTGGGGCTTGTTTCAACTATCCAAGGCCTTTTGTGGATAGTTTCAAATAATTTATGATTTCTCTTTTCTGTCTGTGATTAATAAAATGGAGATTTTGATTGGTATTGCAATGAATCTATAAATTGGTTTTTGTAGGATGGTCATTCCTACAATATTAATTTTATCAATTCATGAATATCTTAGTTAAGGCTACTACTGCTGTAGCAAAATAACATAACCAAAAAAAAAAAAACCAAGTTGGGAAAGAAAGGATTTATTTGACTTACTCTTCCACACCACAGTCATAATTAAGGGAAGTCAAGATAGGAACTCAAGCAAGGCAGGAACCTGGAGGCAGGAGCTGATGCAGAGGCCATGGAGGAGCGCTACTAACTGGCTTGCTCCTCATGGCTTGCTCATCCTGCTTTCTTATAGAATTCAGGACCACATGCCCTAGGATGACACCACCTACAATATGCTGGTACCTCCTCCATCAATCACTTAAAGCATTTTCTTAATTGAGGCTTCCTCCTTTCTAATGACTCTGGCTTGAGTCAAGTTGACATAAAACTAGCCAGTACAATGAGCATGGGATGTCTTTCTATTCTCTAGTGTCATCCTCAATCTCTTCAGAGGTTAAAAGTTTCATTATAGAATTCCTTCACTTCCTAGGTTAGGTTTATTTCTAGATCTTTATTTCTTTCGAGGCTACTGAGAACTGAAGTGTTCCCTTTTGCACAGAAACATCCTGATTTTTTAAGGAATATTTAAAAAATATTTTTAGGCCATAGTTTGTGTTTACAGAGCAGACCTTCTCAAAAGTGATCTGAAATTCCCTTGAAGAACAGCTGTAAACTTGGAAAATGACTTGTGTTTATTGGAAAATAGTGTTGTAGGCATTGCCCTGGGCTGAATATGTCTAAAAAGACAACTTCATTTTATAAAGTCCCTCTGTGTGGATTTACACTGGAAAATCTCACTGCTTCTAGGATAATTGAATATAATAAATATTAATTGATAAATTTTTATTATCCAATAATTAATGACATATTTCAATATATTACAGTGTTATGACAAGACTTCCATTATCTCATTCAAATTGAAGATTTGATTTTATACTTGAAAAGTTTTAAGTATTATACTTTCAGATGGTAACATTCTTCAGTAATAAAATTAACAAAAGTTTATTAATTACTGTAAAAATTACTTGATGAGTGAATATTCTTATTCACTGTATTTGTTATAAATGGGGCAATATGTGTGACTTATTACAATTTGTCTCCTATAGGGAGCCAAAGAAAGGAAAACTGCATTAAAAAGTTAATGATTTGCACCAATCTTATTGAGACAAGGTAATAAATTACTTGGCCCAAACAGCTACTTTTATTTCACATAAAAATGAGCCAAAGCTCTTAGATTTAGACAATTCTATAGGATCAACAATAAAATTATTGCAATATTGAATGTCTTATTGTAATTACAATAGTGTGTTTGCTTAATATTCTTTTCAACTTAAACTTTTTTAATAAGTTAAAATATATACTAAATAAATATGAGTATGAAAGCACATTTTTATTAATTTAAAATGCTATCCAGGCATCTAGGCTTTATGTTAACATTCTCTTTAAAAAATTGTCTTTACCTTTCTTATTCTTTGACCCAATTGTCATTAGTGAATTCACAAAATTCACATGCAAACTTGTTCTAAATCTTTTCCTTAAATTTTAATTTGATGAATAATAGCATTTTTATTTACTTTTAATCTGAGTACATTTAAATTATTAAATGTATGGATAATTAGCATTAGTAAGCAACTTGATGTTACGAATGATGTGTAAATTTGTCAGGCAATTTGGTAATGATTTGCACAATGGTCATTATATTTGCTCTTTAAAAAGTATGCTCAGAAAAATATATATAAAGTAATAGGTGAAGTGAAAAAAATAAAACAAATATACATGTAAGGATGCTGAGATGCAGATAGAAAGAGCTGTTAAAGAGATAATAGAAAATGTCCAACCAAAAATAAGGTAACCATGGTATACAAACTGTCACCTATCTATCATCTATCTATCCATCTATCATCTATCTCTATTCACATATATATATATATATATATAAAATGTCCTTATAGGAAATTTATTCCACAGCTCCATGTAAGAAGCCAAGGCGAAGAGAAATATCAGAAGCATCAATGCCTCATTGATTACCACAGTGATGAAATACAAGTTTATGTAAAAATAAAACCTGAGAGAATTTTGTTGACTATGGATTCTAAAGGAGTGTTTCTTAGTAGCAAGTCTAATATTTTCATTAATAACATTATTAAACTTATCATAGCACATTCCATAAGACCATTTTATGACAAAGCACTACAATATAGTACAATATGCCTTATAATAGTTAAATTATACAAATTTACAGCTAATTTTTCAGAAATGTAGTAAGTAAAATTTAGACCTCCTCATTTAATTTAAATTTCAGATAAAAATTGTTTTTAACATATCTGTGTTCCAAATATTACATGAAATATGTTTATAATTTAAAAATCAATCATGAAAGATAGTCATTGTAGCACATGCCTATAACCCTAGTATTTGGGAGACTGAGGCAAGGGGATTGTTCAACACCAATTTTGTATATATAAAATTGATACTGTCTCAAAACATCCTCTATAATAAATACATAAAATAATTTAACTGGGTTTGCTTTATTTTATCTGTGAACTCTACTTGGAACTAAGTTCTCAGTTTTCCAAGTTTAATACAGATAAATATATTAGACAGTTGAAGGCTTGCCTACTGGACTGGTTGGCCTTCAGACTATCTTCCTTATTGTTTCAGTTGTTGGTTTCTGTTGAGTTTTTGATGTGTGTCTACACAAGTGCAGGGCTAGAAACCCAAAGTTGCTGCTGTGAACATATCATTTTGCCCCTCTTGAAATGATTTGTTTGTGAGCAAGAAGACCAACCTTTTTGTTTTTCTTGAGATCCACAAATTATATGGCTCCTATTCTATCTAGGGACTGTAAGTTTAGAATTTAGTTTTTGCATGAATGACACGTGAATTTTTCCTAGAGTCCTCGTGTTTGGCCATGTGCTTTTAAAATAGCACTCTACCTCTGAGAATTCACTCTCACCATCTCAGTCAGTCTTCATTGGAATAAAAGCTCCAAGGAGACAAAATCATCCAGTGGGATTTTTTTTCCCAAGTCTTCTCTAGTATACAGCAGTGTGTCCTTCCTCATGGTTAGTATCAAAGAAACTAGTGGAAGGAACCAACAAGTTAGCTTTAAGTGTTTCTAGGATGTGTATAATGTTGAACCTAGATCTCTAGCCGACTGTAGCCTTGAAATTTTTCAAAAGTTTCAGAAATGGAGTTTTGAAACCTGTGCAATATATTTAAGTGAATGTACAGTCATGTCTTCTAACTTAGACTCTTTTATCATTTGTAAGAATTTGCCAATGAATTTACACTTCTCCCCACTCTAATTGATTTTTCTCTCAAGGAAGCAATAAAAATAGTTAAGAAATTAGAATGTCACGGGATAAATTTAACTCCAGGTATTTTCAAAGCATTATGGAAGCAAAATAGACAAGATAGTAAATCACTCCTGAGGAATTCAGAGAAAGCCTTAGACTTGAGGCTGGTTGAGCACGATCTTAGTCATAAGGGATAAAGGGGAGGAAATTAGGAGATTTATCTCATTGGCTAAAATCACTGAGGTCTGATACAGCTTATAATATTTGAAGCTTTTGAGGAAATGATTATAGATAGAATGTGTTGTGTTGAGCTTGAGACTAGGATAGACATATATGACTACATGTGAGGCTGAAACATTAATGCTTAATTTATTCTCTTAAATACTACTGGTTTAAAATAATTTTCATTACAAGGAAGTGTCTATTGTCTGGCAGCTAAATCCACAGCACCCCCCTCCTTGTCTCAGCTGCCTCTGAACTTGATTACTTCCATTCATTATAACCCTTCATGATCTCACCAGGGTGATTTAATGCCTCTCTCCTTTTCAGTAAGTAAGACGATGTGGCACCACTAAGAATTGACATAGCTAAGCTTGCTTTTGCAATCCTGCTGCGTAACAGAGACCCCCATGTCTGTGGAATTTACAGCAAGACTTTGTGCTGAATCAATGTGAGGTGGGACTCTGGTTGTCAGCTAGCTCTAATAAGTCTTCATGTGATGCAGATATATAAATCATAGGAAAATCACTGGAGTAGTTAATTGATTACTCCTTTTTGACTTATAGCCATGATCTTCATCACAATGAAGCTAAGTCATTCTCACCTCGTTCTTAGAGTTAGAACTGGCTGTTTTCTTTCTTGAACTCATAGAACTATTTCTACCCTGTGACACTAAAAATAATAGTCTCCACTTTACATATGTCAGTATTTTTAATATTTTGAATATTTGCTAACATGCCCTTTCTGAGTATTTGCTAAGCATATAGAATTAAACAAAACAAATAAGGGGTGAAAGAAACACCCTAAAGTTTTGCTGTTAGGTTATCCTATCTTGGGTAAGACATTGAACTTGTCACATTCCACAGCTCAGCAAAATTTCCTTCCACAAACGCCTTACATTCATGAATGACATTGTCTATAAATACAAACATTCAGAGTGCTTTACACCAGACAGCAAGGCAATGTGAACTGACAGAAAACAAACTTCCCTGACACTAAGGGTTCTGCAGTGTTGGTTGGAACTCCATAACAGAGGACAGCTGGAATGTTACAGTCCAAAGCAAAGTCGCCCTTTTATCTTTAGTCCCTTAAATAATCATTCATGTCTCACCTATGTCTGGTACAACACCCTATCACTACCAGGTGAAGCATTTGGAAGGTATTATTGTCAGACTGTGTCAGTGCTCCAGCCGCCTAAGTAATGACATGGAAACCTTTTATTAACATGAGAGCTTGCCTTAGGTTAGGCTTGTTCCCAGCTAGCTCTTATAATTTAAATTAGCCTCTTTATTCTAATCTTTGTTCTGCCACGTGGCTTGTTACCTCTTCTCAATACCAGCATCTGCTTCTTCCTTCACTTCTGGCTGGCGAATCCTCAGTGCCTGATTCTTTCCCAGAGTTGCTATCTCTCCCTTGAAATTCAGTCTATTCTGCTATTCTCCTCCAAGTAGAAGATGAGCATCGAAGAATCTCCAGTGGGAGATGATTGAATTAGTCGCAAGCCTATCTCTTGGTAGGAAAAGCCCCTTGCTCCAACTGTAGACAGAATGCTGTCCAAAAAGGACAAAACCTGGAAGCAGGTAAGTCGACAGCCTAGCTCTGCCAAGACAGGGTAGGTAAGTCCTTCATAACCCCTGCTCTACAATCAATGTCTGTCAGAGAAGCGGGGCCAAACAACTGAAGATCGATGCTGTAATGTATGGAGAGAAAATGGGAACTGTCCAGGCAGCCACTGATATGTCATTTCTTAGTTTGGGAAGCTGCAGGCCCTGTACTTCCTATAAAATCAGATATATTTATCCCTCTCAGGTCTCTGAGGTGATTGAAGAACAGATAGATAAAGTCTCATAATTAAATTTTGAGTTGTTTATGAGTCAAGAGAGTGTTATACATCTAAGAAGATACTTTTAAAATTGTGTTGCAATTAGTATGAATGTTGAGTCAGATATAGACCTTTAAACTCATGGAGATGTTTAGATAGTAGAATGTTAAAGTCAGGTACCAAATATATATGGACTGGTCACTGGGAATGTACGTTAAGCCATATAACCCTCATAACTGTGCCCTAATTACCTCTGTTGTACTGTATTGCATTTATTATTATAAGAGAAAGAGCCATTTGTTGGACTGAAAGGAGAAACTGTAGGGGGAAGTAAGATATACCTTAAACTTAAAAGAAAAAAAAAAAGGGAAGAGGATGGGGGGTTGAGGGTGGGAGGGTGGGACTGGAGGGGGAATAGGGAGGGGACTGCGATTGAGATGTAACTTGAAGAAATAAAAAATAAACGAAAAAAAAAGAAAAAAAAAGAAATTCAGTCTATTCTCCCATGCTTTGCTAAAGTCCGTTCAGATATTTATTAAGCCAATCAGAAGGTGAGGGTGATGTTTACAAAACACTGAGATAGGTGATGCTTCATAAAAATAACAATTCCAAAGTCTGTCCTGTTCTCAGTCTCTGCCAGAAACCAGCATTTGAATAATACAAAGACAATCTTTACACAGTGCACAAAAAGATTATCCCAACAATGCATTAACAGACCGCTAATTTCCACCTGCTACATAGCTGAGAATGTTATAACACCTGAAATCTAGGGCAGAAAAAAAATCCCATTTAGTTATAACCATATATCTCATATAATTACCTGTCTACCTATCTCAATTACCACCAAGAGACTGGGGTAAGTGCCTTACTTTCTTCTTCTTCTTCTTTCTTCTTCTTCTTCTTCTTCTTCTTCTTCT
>CAJQZJ010031917.1:4464659-4505972 GCA_907164525.1 Lophiomys imhausi
TTCTTCTTCTTCTTCTTCTTCTTCTTTCTTCTTCTTCTTCTTCTTCTCCTCCTTCTCCTTCTCCTTCTCCTCCTTCTCCTTCTCCTTCTCCTTCTCCTTCTCCTTCTTCTTCTTCTTCTTCTTCTCCTCTATAATTATAAACACATCATGAGACCATTTCTTCATTGGAACATTTTATTTTGAACAACTCAAATGTGTTCTTGGATCATGGTCACTCACAATTGGCTCAGAATGAACTATATCTTGTTTTCTTTGAGGTGAGACTATTCTTTTGTTTTATATTGACAAGCAGGATATCTCTTTTCCTTATTGTCAAACTCATGGCACCCTTGTCCAAGTTTATTGATTGAGATGTCATGCAGTTGAAATATCTTTAAGAAAACATTTGAAGTATAAGCATATTGTATAGTAAGCTACAGCAAATATAATTTAATATTTATGTTTCATGCTACAGTAAACATTATAAATATTCCTATTTTGCAACACCATTTTATTGTAACCTAAACCTATTTTTCTTACAAGTTTGCTATATACTCATAAGAAAGGAAACTAATCTTCAATCATCTGTCAGACAATGATGTATCTGAGCACCTTTTGGACATTGCCTTTTGCCTTTTGACACATTTTCTAGGTTAGTAATTGCATGTTCCATCTTTTCTGGGCATGGACCCTACTGCAGGTAGGTCTTCTCAGTGAAGAATAGAGTAGGGATCTCAATTCTATGTCTGTGGAGAGTCTGACGAATGATAAGGATAATTCCTTGACATTCCATTTAAAATGTTAGCCCTGGGGGCTGAAGAGATCACTCAGAGTTTAAGGGCCCACAGTGCTGTTTAAAGTATCCAAATGTGGTTCATAGCACCTATATTTTGTGGCTCACAACTGCTTTTAACTGCACTTCCAGGACATCTGATGACCTTCTGTGGCCTCTGTAGGCACCTGCACTCGTATGCACATACCCACACATAAATATATGCACACACATAACTATTCAAAAATTAAAAATAAACATCGGCACCAAGAGCATCCCTAAGTTATAGGACTCTCTTCCTGTTAATACTAGCTCACGGAGGAAAGTCCAGCCCATTATCAGTTATCTTCAGTAAACTTAAAAGTATCAGGCCTCTTTACTATCCATGTAGCTCTCTCTCTATCACTGTCTCCTTAAGAGATGTCATAGATATGTCCACCTGCTTACCTGCTCTCTTGTTTTGTGAAATCAGACTTTCTTCCATGCACAAAATCTGTTTTACCTAAAGAATCGCCTCCACATCCAAACACTAGCACATACCCCACCTCTGCAGTGACATACCCTCAGTCCTAGGGGGAGTCACAAAAATCTATGCTTCCTTTAGATACCAGAAATGCACAGAATATGTGAGTTCTGTAAGTGCTCAAAATGCAGCAGTCATAGTAACAGCTGGTTATCAAGTGGCCATTTTCCGAGCATCCGTCTGGGAAATTCCCATATATCTGTACTCTAGAGTGGTTGTTATTGTGGTTCTTTACATAGGAAGAAACTGCAACTCAGGTATCTTAAGCGACCTTCTCCTTTGACATATGTAACAAGGTGTGACCTTACGTTTCCTGGTCAGCTTGACTCTGTAGCAATTGCTTATCTCTGTGACTGGTCAGTCCTGCGTGCATCTCCTGCTACCACTTCTTTTCTGGTTGACAGGGTTTACTTTTATTTTGCAATATAGCAAGTCATTTTGTTTTAACACAGAAAATTTAACTGGGAAGAAGCCAAGAGAATTGAAGAAGAATTCTAAAGGCATCATGACATTTGCTAACTTAAGTCAGCATATACATATTCCTTTCAACTCATGGCCTCTTTCCTTTGCTGGAGTCGAACTGCATACATCGTAGTTGAATTAATTACATCCAGATGAAATGTACACCCTTGAGAAAATGAGAAGTTGGCACAGATAAATTGGATCAATTGACATTACATCCCATCTACTTCACAGACTTTCTCTCCCCAAGCTACCATTATGGTTGCCCACAGCCATCCTCTGCTGAGTCCCCACCTAGCATGTTCCTTATGCCAGGCTATCCAGCTGTATTTCTTCTGTATCCTGTGCGTTCAAGCCCTACTCCCTTTCAAAAGCAGATGTAAAGTATGCACTAATGAGTGCTCTCCCTGCAGGTCTCCATCTCCTCACCATGGCAACCTCAAGACACTTTAGAGTAAGCCAGTTGGACAGATTCTGCTAGCCAAAGAGGTGACATGAATGCTAGTATTTCTGGGATGGTGAAAGTATTGCTGCTGCAAGACATTTTTTTTGACTCTCTTAAGTAATGTATTTAGCCTATACCAAAGAGCCCACAGCAATGACTCAAATTCACAGATTTTGATAATAAGCAGAGAAAGAAAAGGGCCCATTTCAGTAGTACAGGAGATGTGAAGTACAAGAAGAGGATGGTATCAAAGAGAGTCAGTTAAGTTTCTCCACTCCTTTATTTAAAGGAGTATGCCATGGAATTAATTTTTTACTTCCAATCTTAAGATTAAGATAAGATAGAGTATAGAGGTTTTGGCAGGCATCTCTTTTACTTAAAATAGCATGATCATTTGTATTTTGAAACAGGTAAAGAGCTAATTCTCAAATGTTTCTCTTTATGTATACTTTTATTTATTGATTGAAGTTTCATAAATGAGAGTATTCACATTTCTCTCCCTCTCCTCGGTCCAACCCCTCCCATGACCCTCCTACCCCTAAATTCGTGGCCTCTAATTTTTTTAATTACGATTGGTGTGTGTGTTTATAAACACAATCTGTCAATGTCATTTAGTGTTGTTCATATCTATTTAAAATTGATCTCAAGGTTGGCTGATCTATCAGGGACCTGGTCCTTGGAAAAAAGCCATTATTCTTCTCTCAGCATCCATTAATTGCCTATTGTTCTTCAAGAATTGAAGCATTTCTTTGGTGAGAAGTATGAACTACACTTAACCATGAGTACAAAGATAAACATTTAGGATGTAGTTAGAAATTATACTGGTTTAATGAAATGGTAATAGTGGGTTCTCTTCTTTGGTCCATTGCTTCAGCAGCCATGGATAATTTGCTTGTTTTACAGTACCAGGCATGGATTCCTTCTTTTTGATTGAGACTTAAGTCCAATTACATTAATGTTTATATTGAACCTTTTGAGATATTTTGCCATTATGGTCATTATTGTCATTCATAGGCATTACTGTTGGGTAATGCTATTGATTGTTTTTCTCTCAAATGTTTCTATCAGGCAGTGTTATACACATTATTAACCTCATTTTACCAAAGATGACTTTTATTTACTTATCCTTATTATCACAGAGTTGTAATAGAGAATAATACAGAAGGCAAATATTATATTTGTAATCATGGTTATTTCTTTGAATAAATAATTATTCTAAATATTTCCAGACCAATGTGATAGGTTTGGATTTTTGAAGTTTTATCATAAGCACATGAAACCAGTAGAGTGCAGAAATAAAATAAAATTGCCAAGTGTTAAGCCCAAGGTATATTTCTGTAATGTTGATTGATTTTATGTTACAGAATAATGTATTTCTAGCATACAGCTGACACATTCCATTATCAGTTAAACTTATTGTGTAGGCTACTCCTCTTATTTTTCATCTCCCTTGTTCTCTTTCTCTGTCTCTGTCTCTCTCCCCCTGTGTGTGTGTGTGTGTGTGTGTGTGTGTGTGTGTGTGTGTGTGTGTGTATGCTTTGTACGTGTGTAGGTGCACATGTTTATTTCTGTGTGTATGTGGAGGCCCTAGAATGATGTTGAAAATAAATCTCCACTGGTCTTCCATCTTACTCAGTTAAACAAGGTCTCTCAAGCAACCCCAGAATTCATATGGCTACTCTTGCTAGCCAGTTTTCCTATGTGGATCCTCAGTCGACACATTCTGAGGCTGGAATCATGGGCAAGCCCTATGCATACCTGGCACTTACAGGAGCTCTAAGAGTGTAACATCTGGCCTTCACCACAAGTTGAAACATTGAACTAGTTCCCTAGCCTTTCAGGGTTATCTTTATTATTAGTCATCGTTGTAAAGGAAGGAAGACACTGGTTTGGGAGAGATTAGTATCATTGCTCTCATTTATTGTGTATATTTGAAAAAAAAAAAGACCCTCAAGTCAAATCAACTACTCATTAATATAAGATTCCTATTAGAACCATGAATTTGAAACAATGAACTTATTAGTGTGAAGTATGAATGATACAGAAAGCTTTCTGCTTAAAAACATTCAGCAGTGAAGAGACAACTTGAGGCAGTGGTCTTTTCATCGTCCACAGGCCCATGGCACAACTCTGCTTGGGGTCAAGTCTTTTCCATCTGTGGAACCTCCATACGTGCAGTTGCTTCCCTTTCACTTGGCACCTTGGTCTCTGGCTTTCTGGCAGGTCCTGGGCTTTGGCAGCCACGCCCTTAGGCAGGGCATTGAAGGTTGAAGTCTTTCGAAGTGAAGTAACAATGAGCAGCAATGCGAAGCAATGCCAAACAAAAAGCTCCCTGAGTTTTCTGGGCCTTCCTTTTTATACACTCTCTCCAATTATGTACCAGGATGCCTTTTCATTGGCCAACCTCATGCCCTCCTCATGAGGTACACCTACTGACTGGGATCAGGGGCTCTGTCAGGTGTTCCCCACTGGTGCAAGTCTTGAGGATGATTTTGTATCCTCCCCCTTTTAAGAGTCTGTTTTTCAGAAGACCTTACATATTCATTCAGCTTAACTGTGTTTCCAAAGAAATCCAAACCTCCATTACAATCAGCACCTAAGTAATTCAAATGGTAATTGAATTGTGCTGATTTTAATGTCTATTCTTAGTTTTATGATTTAATAATTAAAAAACTTAGTGTACAAGCTAACCAGTTTCTGTAGCAATGAGTAAAAAACAAAGGTAAGTCATAATAACTACAGGAATTTGAAGCATCCACTTCCATCTCTGCTATTATACTATTTTCTGCTGGACATGCTTTGTTTTGTTTGCTTGAGCTGGGTTTTTTCTTCTTTTTGAAATGGTTCAACTATGCAGCTCAGGCTGGCTTTGCATTCTCAACCTTTCTTCCTCCACTTTTTAAGAACTGGAATTATAGGTATGCACTACAGCAGCAGGAATGGTCCTACGCAAATGCTCATTCAATGCTGAGAACTGAAAAGTATGCAATATTGTCTTCCTCCTGCCACACACTACTCGTTCCTGTGCTCAGATGTACTCAGGGTCATGCTAGGCGAGCATTATACCACTGAGCTGTATCCTCAACTCCACAATCTTACTTCAGATAGAAAAATAGAATATTTAAAATTATATTTAACTCATACTCTAAGTGAATTGTGATCTTAATTTGAAAAGCTGTTTAAATACTAAGATTAATGCTGCACTAAAGATTTGTAATCTGAATACACAGATTTGCATCTGAAGATTAAAAACACAGACCAGACCTGATATCATTAAAACTAACTAAATAGCTAGTGAACAAATCAGTTAGTTATGGGCAGATGTATCTTAAAGCTTAAGTGTAATAAGTGTGTAAGAAATGTATAAGAACTTATAGTAAAAAATCTGTTTCAAATGAGAGGGGAGATATGAGGAGAGAGGAAGCAGGAAAGCAAGAGTGAATACAAACTAGGACTTATTATTTATTTGTTTGTTTAGTTATAATCCTTCTTGGAAGAGTTGCAATCATTTCTGAGGATTTTTTTCTGTAGTTGAAAAAAAACATACAATTTAATTAATTATATAAAAATATATATTATATTAATTATACAAATTAATTATATAAATTGTATTAATTATACAATTCAAGAATCAGACATCTGACTCATTTAAAATTCCAAGACTTGTTTCCTTCATTTGGTTTTGAGACAAGGACTTGTTATAGAGCATGGCTGACTTTGAACTACTGATTCCCCCACCTTAACTACGGAGTGCTAGGATTTTAGTCATGAACCACCATGCCTTCCTAAAGAGTTTACCTGCACCATTCCAAACCATATGTTTACAGAGCACTATGAGGCATCTGCCTTTGCCCGTGCACAAAGCTTATCTGAGAGTTCACCAAATCGCAAACATCTTTGGGAATTTTTTCTGAATATTTTCATTAAATTTGTATGTACAATGATGGATATGTCTCATTATTGGTCTTCCTCACATTTGTATGGGAAGGAGGAATTTTTCCATTTTTTTATTCATGCAGAAATGATGCACAATGTGATTCAGTGCTGTGCTGAAGACTGAAGAACACATTTTTGCTTAGGCAGAAGTACCAGAATAAATAATACCCTAGAAGCCTGGTAGATCCCTGGGCCTGGATTTACACTGTGGTCTCAACCAATGCTGTGATGTTACTTCAGTTGCCTGATCGGTGAGGCAATAAACCATCCTCAACCATCAACCGACTTAGTTCTCTGATTCCTTAATTTGAGAGCTATATCCAGAAGTGCATACATTAGGACATAACCCCTAAGCCAATGGGATGCTCTTAGAACTAGCATATTTTATCACCCAGGTTTACTTGGAGAAGGAAGGGAATTTTTGTACCTATTTTTCAGTTGAAGAATCGGCTTTCCAACGTAACTGAACACACACACACACAAAAAACGGCTTTTTACTTATATATTTCTGCATGTTTGTGCTTTAAATGAACTGTGATATAATTTACAAACTAAAAAAATAATGTCCTTGCATTCTTACTGTTTCAAACTCTACTAATCTTATTTTGAATATTAAAACTGATGAAACTTATGGGGAGAAGATTGCTGATGGAAAGTGCCAGGCAAAACTATTATAACTATTATAAGCCAAAAGTTAAATTATATATGTTTATGTGTGTGTGTGTGTAACAGCCAAAATAAACAAGGCCATTTTATTTTTTTATGTTCAAGTATCTTTCATTGAAATGGCTTTAATTTCCAGTTGCTTACTTTCTGAGCTCTACATTGATAGGAAACAGTATGCATACAAAAAGGATTCAAGGATCCTAATCAGGATTAATTTTTCTAACTGAAAAAGTGAATATTTTTAGTTTTCTTTCCTTAGCTGACTTAAAGGGATTGTTTCTGTGTGACTACTAAATTTATGTTTTCAAAATTAAAATAAAAGATATAAATGTAAAAACAGTATAAGGAACATGCATTGATCTTGCTATGGGCATTTATCTCACACTGTAACCCCATTATGCAATAAGAATGATATCATATAATCTTGGGTGTTAAAATTATATGGAAATAATATAAGTAATCAAAAGTCAACCTGAAATTTTTATATTGCCACATAGCTAAGCCGGTCCTTCTTTTGTACATTTTATCTTCTTTCTGTGAATCCTCTAGTACTAAACCCAGACCTGCCTGATATCTTCCTCAGTCATTTTCCACTTATTTTATAAGACAGAGTCTCTCACTGACTCTGGAGTTCACTAATTGGCTAGGTTGGCTGACCAGAGACTCCCCTAGGATCCTCCTGGCTCCATCTCCGACTGCTGGGATTACAGGAACACTCTGCCACTCCTGGCTTTTTACCTGGATTCTGGGGATATGAACTCAGGTCCTCATACTTACACAGTGAGCATTTTACACACTGAACCATCTCTTCATGAAGCAACATTTTTTTGTGTGTGAGTAAGTTAGGTTATATGGAAATCTTATCAGCATCTTATGCTTTGTTAATATTGATTCTTCTCTAACACAGTTCTACTATGATACTTTGCTTGTTTGGGAACTTTTGTATCTTTCTTCTAGTTCAGTGCCTATACCTTATGTTGTGGACTCTTCCTGTTCAAGCTCACTCTTTCCTGACTTACATCTCCAACATCTTCCTCCACAGTACTTAGGCTAAAGTCCACAGAGTCTTCATAACCTTGTCCCACAAAGACAAATGGACCATGGCCAGTGTCCATGACAGTGGCTGGTAGTCCATATATTCTTTCTCTTTTTTCATACACTATGTGTTAGGGAACACCTGCACACTCATTACAGTCATCTTGTTCCCCTAACAGAAATCTGTTTTGACACACTGCCCAGATTTACTGTTTCCTCTTTTTCTTGAAATATATTGGAGTCTTAGTTTTCAGTTCTCTATCTAAACGTGGACCAATTTAGTTCTATATATTTGCCCTGTGTATTTAAACTATTGTCCTTGAAACAAATTTTTAGAAGTTCCTGTAATATTGTTTACTAGTGTGGTAATTAACCTTGTCTCTTCAGCTGGATGGTAAGATGTCCCTCTAGGTGGGCATCACAAGTTATGCTCATTAAACATAAGTAGTTTGGTTATTATGAAAAAAATGAGCCTAATTCTTGTCTCAGAGTCTATTACAATTCAAGTTTATTATTCAAATAAACTTACCCAAAGCAAGTTGAGGCCCTGAATTTATTAGATGATTTACTTATTGAAAGAAGAAGATTATTATTCTAAAAGGAAAGATTCTGTATAAAGTTCAAAGAAAACATAGATTTTATGTTTTACATTTAATAATATCCTTAAGGATAAGGATGTGTTTGTCCATCATATACATGTGTATGTGAGGCAGTCTTCCATTGCTGTAACACATATCTGAGATTAATCAACAAAAAAAGGAAAAGGGTTATTTTGCTTCATATTTGAGACTTGGAGATGGAGTCGGGGAGAGAAAAAAGAGGATGTTACCTCCATTCAATAGAGACAGAAAAGAGAGAGAACCTATTACTATTCAAGGGGATTTTCTTCATGGACATCCATATGGCCTTTGGTGGCAGCTCAGACCATGGCCATCTGCCCAGACCTGGCTCTGTTAAGGCCACGATCCCAGACATGCCACCTGGCAGTGCCTAGACCTGGTCACCACCGCAGTCTCAAGTAGTAGTTCATGCCATTGACATCATTATGGTCCTCCAGGGCAGCATGGCCCATGGACATGAACACGGACTTATGCCATAGCACAAGCCATGAACACCACCAACATGTCATCAGGAGATAACAAGGTTCTCCGATAGACCCAGACCTAGGCCACATCAAGGTTACTGACCCACAGATGGCACTCTGCAGCATCACAGGAAACAGTGGTCCTTTGAGTAGGTCTAATCTAGAATGTGGACCATTCCTCATTTCAGGCCTCTATCATTGCCAAGATTTGGGTGATCCTGTATGTAGACTACTTGTTAGGAGAATGAGTCTGCATCTGCTTAAGTTCCCAGCTGCTGTGTAACATCCAGTCAACCCCATTTGGCAATAACATGGTCCAGCATTGACCTCAGACCTCTCTCCCACTCATGACCACTGTCATGGCACCAGTTCCACTTCTCTCCACAGCACATGCACTTCCCACTCCTCCATCTCTCTGTTAACTGTTTTCTTCTTGTAGTGGAGCTCACTAGGGGATAGGTTGGTGTGTGTGCCAGTGACCTAGCCTGATGCATGATTTTTCTTTAGTGTATATGGTTTTTCATCTTTGTGAAGAATCAGGCTATAGTTGGATAGCCTTGCAACTGTTATCTAGACCTGTTACCACCGAGAAACCAGGTAGCCAAAGCAACTCTGAGCAGAAAGAGTACTGCTGGAGGGATTTCCCTAAACCTGACTCCAATCTACACCACAGAGCCATAGCAATAAAAAAGGCACAAGACCAGCTTTTACCTTGCATCTAAGTCATTCTGTCTGCCCCAGTACCTCTGAACTTGGTTCTTCAAGGCAAACTGTCTTTCCAAATGTGATTCATCTTCAAAAATTATTCTTCTTCCTTTTTTTCACAATCATCACCAGTTCACAAGTCTTCTGTCAGGTTGACAGGGCCTGTGATTACAAGTGTGGTGCTTTTCATTTCCACAAGTTATCTCTTGCTGATCTTTTTACTCACAGAGGTTTCAGGAAGATCTTTCATGTCTTATTAATTGATTTATGACACTAATAAAATCATGATTCAAGCAAAAAAAAAAAAACACAAAACCTTAGTGGCTCCTCTTTGATTCTAACAACTAAAATTATCAATATGAAATCTTAGGCTTAAGGTTGTCATAACTTTTGTTAAAAGGTAGTTTGTTAAAACACCTTTGTCAGTCATTAGGGAAAATAATTTGATTGCAAAAATGGCATCATTAAAGTTACTTTTGTAACACATTACAATTAAAACAAAACAGCACCAGGACAAAAACAAATGAGTAGATCAATGGAATAGAATAGAAGACCTGGGTAATATGTTATACTCTGCTAGGGATAACTCTGTATATGCTAGGCAAGAAATCTACCTGAGCCACATTCCAAATTCATGATCATCTCTTACATGTTCCACCAAGCCTAGGATAGACTGAGCCCATGTCCCATAATAGCATCAGCTACATTAAACTGTAGTAGACTAAACCTTTAACATCCGGGCCTCTGAGAACATTCCATGTCTACATAACAGTGGTATGTATTAAGGTGCATGCATGTGTTGTGTAGGGTGTTACCTTTACTATGTGGTTTGAATAAGTATAAAATTTGGCAATTCAATATGTATTAGTTTAATCATTATAGTTGGTTGGCAGGTTATGTCCGAGTGAATCAAAGTTCTTACTATTACGAACACACCCAAGTCATAAGCTCAATATAGTCTGGAGGTTCTCTTGCACAGTGCATGCAGTGCCGTGTGGCCAGAGTACATCACATGGTGGTAGCTACATCTAAGTCTAGAGACGCAAGCCGATACAGCATAGAAAACACATGCAAATTGCACTACTAAGCAACTCCGTAGACCGAAAAGAGTCCCAGGAAAGTGCACAATTCCACACAATTTGACCTAACATTTCAGGGCATTTCACATCTTTCCAAGGTCCCAGAAATGCAATGTGGAGGTTATTAAACAAGTAAGGGGGAAGGTCAGACCCGCATACATAAACATAAGTGGAAGAAATTTGAAGAGAACAAAGAGCAAAGACAGACAGAGGAATTGAATGAGATGAACACAATGTCACAACAAGTTATGGGTGTAGCATCATGGAAATTCTGGAAGAGCTCATGCAGGCTCTCTGTCTTATGGATGAACTAGATATTTAAGCCATGATCGAGGCTCAGGAGAATTCACCTAGATACAGAGTGGAAGTCTCCTACTTAATCCAATTCTTCCTTTCATTGTTTCCTTGACTTACAGGAATCTTTTCTCAGTTTTGCCCATGTTGCTATTTTCACACAAATTTCAGTTCAGCTGAAGGAGTTTCACAAGGCCTTAGGCAGCACATTTACCCTTGCTCAGCTGTCTTCTGTCTCCTCTTCTACATGTAGACCAAGGAAACTGCCCATCCTATGGGCAATACAATAGCTTTCTACTGCCCAGCACTGAAGACTTTTTCTTATAAAAAATTTACATTATCTCTTTACATCCCTTCCACTCCATCTCTTTCCTACCTAGTCTGATTATATAAAAAGTAACTCCTGATGGTACATCTGAAGCATTAATGTTTGTAGTAGGTGCAACCACTTCTACCTTCTAGAGGGAAATGCTCAGACTTGAGTGCTCCTGGGTTAAGAGCTGAATGTGCTCAGAGTTCATGATCAAACTACCATGCTAAAGGCTGACCTGGTGGAAACCCTCTTGGCTTTCCCTTTCTTATGCTATGTGCCCATTTTCTTTCTTTTGGAAATACTCAGGCTTGCATTGAGGACAGATGCACATGGTTTTCAAGTGCTCTGACACAACACTTTCCTTTTCTTAAATCCCTCCCTCCCTCTTTTCTTGTACACTCTTGAGCTGAAGTGCTTACCATATTTCTTAATCATCCTAAATACTTTAATGAATTCAGGTACTTAGTTGTGATACTATTCCAATAGATAAGGATACAACCCTCTATATAAGGATACAACTAAATACTAGCATATACAAGAGTTCTTGGTACATGTTACAGGGACATGCAAATAGAGAGTGTAGGAGCTAAGGTTTCAATGAGAGCCATGTGCTTGAAGGTGCATGCCAGTAACACACCACACTGGATGAAAGAGAATTTGCTTAAGTTTTTTTGACACCTCACTAACCCTGCTCTTCCTTCCAGGTTGTCCTCTCCCCCAGTGATAGTTTAACTACTTATTATCTAGTTATTTTAAACAAAATGACACGAGTTCTTACATACTCTTCCTTATGGATTCCATTCTCTTCTTAGCAACATTTACTTATTCTCTTTGATAAAATTATGTAAACTAATTTATTATGTCAACTTCTTAATATAATACATTTGTGTTGGCTAGCTTTATGCCATCTTGACACAAGCGAGAGTCATTTGGGAAAAACAAATATTAGTTAAGAAAATGCACATCCCCTCCAAACACCCCATCCACCACCCCCTCCACTAGATTGACTTTCAGGAAAGTCTGTGATGCATTTTCATAGTTAGTGATGGGTATGGGAGGGTTCAGCCAACAGTGAGTGGTTCCACCCATGGGTAGAGGTGTCTAAACATCAGGCTGAGCGAGCCAGTGTTCCTCTAAGGCCTCTGAATCAGTTCCTGGCTTGACTTTCTTCTATGATGAGCTGTGAAGTGTAAGAAAACTCTTTTGTTCCCAAGTTGCTTTTGGCCATGGAATTTGTCACAACAGAAACTCTTAAGACAAAATTTGTTCTAAGAAAAGAAAACAGGTGAAATACATCGAGTAGGTTTTAGTTTCCTGGTTTGTTTGAAAGCTTCTTAATATAAGTAATAAGTGAAAAAAATAAAAAGAAAAAGCCAACCAAATGAAAAACCCAGGAGCTGGGGATGGTTCAGCTCTCAATGGTACAGAGCTTGTTCAGTGTGGGTTCAGTCTCCAGAACCAAAATAAGTAAATAAACAAAGAAATAAAACAGATAACTATTTTTTTTCTCCAACAGTGGATGAATGCACAAGGATTAGTCGCATGTAATTTCTGGACTTTCCCCAGTGACAGTGAAATGTGGTGGGAAAAGGGAGGCAACCCCCACAAGCTGTCTTTCTGACCTGCACATGCACATGGTGGTACATGAAAACACACATACACTAAATAAATAAATGAACATTTTCAGAAGTTCAAAAGTAAACATTTCAAAAAGGAAAAGGCTTTCAAACAGACTTCTTGAAAAGGCAATACTTTTCAACTCCTAAGGGAAGGTTGTTAACAATCATACAATTACGTAAGGATTTATGAAGCAAGACAATGTCAAGTACTGAAGAGTCATTTTATTGAAAAAAACAAGGAAGTTTCAGACCTTAACATTACAGAATACACAGAACAGAAGATCATGCGATGCAGAAGATGACAATCATCTGTAAATAAGAATAAGACTGGGAGACAGATAAAGTTTCAGGTCAATACGGCGTGATGCATTTTCCCCCATCTGTCAAGTTGTCAGCATGGGAAAGGTCTCTAGAGAATAAAGAATATTTTTTAAAACAGTCTCTTCCATTTTTTTTCTCCTCAAATAATGAGGTGAGCCAAACATTATTCTTCTTAGGTCACTGCCAAACATTTCTGACTTGCTTGATATCTCCTCTGCATGACATCAAATTATATTTTAGTGACACTTTATAAAAATTTTTAATAGCTCCCAGTAAGCAATCAATGTGGTAATTAATGATGACCAGGTCATAGTTTTCATGATTTTAGATTGCTTTGGAGTTTGGTTTCTAAAACATTCTCCTCTATGTGGAAAACAAAACGTCCTTGTAGACTCTGGAAGTAAAATGCAACTCATTAATTATTGCTGTCTGTTACCGATAGTCAATAGACCAACAGTACTATAATACCTACATTATAGGGCCATTGTGAGAATTAAATAGATTAGTAAATGTTAAACTTTGTAACAGTATTATTATTAAGAGTTGAATGGAAATCCTAAACTTAAAGGAATTCTTTAAGGGTTTTTTTGTATATTTTTATTTACTACCACAGGAAAATACATGTGCATTAAGCTAGAAGAACAATAGAATTCATTTATGTGCTTGTTTACATGAGGACTTTTATGACTGGAGAAATGCATTATTTTTTTCTGATATGTTCTTTGTTTTTAGAATTTATTTTCTTACTTCATTTATTGTTTCATATTTGTTTACTCTATATTTTCATTTTATAATATGAATTAAATGTATATTTCTCTTTATAAAGCAATAAAGTTCAACTAATTTCTTACATATGAAAAATTACTATAAGCATTCATAAATAAAGATACAGAGCAGCCCTGGGCAGCAGATCACCTATCCAACAGACAGGAGGAGTAATCGATTCTTTTCTAGCTCACATTCCTTTTCTCAGTAGTGGACTGCTCTAGAGCATATCAGTCTGGTTTGTTACTGTGATTTCCATCTGGATCACAGTCAGTCCTACTGTAGGCTAGACAGATGACATCATAGAAATAAATTGTATTAGTCTGGCATTGTAACCGAACTTTTTAAAATTATTAAATATTTATTTATTGATAACTATATTCACTTATACAAATATTAACACTTAACTACTAATCCTACAAATTCCTACAACCCCTTTGACCTAACCACTAAACTTATTTATAACTATTACAATTATTTTCCTAACCTTTTAGAAGAATACAGTCTCTGGGGAATGTCCTCAGTTGTCAGGAACACAGTCTATGTTGTAGATCCTTCAATGCACTTAGCAGTCTTTTTCTGGAATATCTCAGATGTAGATTCGTCAGGGTAAATTGGCTATGGCAGTCTCACCTTAAATAAGGCTTGAGGCTTTCTTCTCTCTGGGAGACCTCAGCGGTCTGTAGGCCAACTTATTTCCTTTGCATCAGCAACTCTGCTGTTCTGTCTCAGTCCTTAAAGCTGGCCACAGTTTCATTTAAACCACGGTTCAGACAGGTCAAACCCCTCTAAGCAGAAGTTGAGCCACAGGGTTTAGTCCTTGGCCTTTTGCTGTCTTGCTGAGGCTTTCTCTGCTCACCAGCTTCTTTCTGCCTCAGGGAGATCTGGCAGTCAGTCCACCAGCACTTTCTCCATTAGGACTCACTAGCATTGAAGTTCTCTAGCATGGGGGCCCCTTGGCTCCATACACTTGTCCTTAAATAGGATCTCTCCTTGTTCCACCTGTCTCAGCTTAATTTGGGCTCCACCCACTTAGCAGCTGAAAAAAATGCCAGGCCAAATACTTTGTTTCTTAGTCCATTAAGCCTTTCCTGTTTTTTGCCTTGCTTCAACCTTGTTTTTCAGTCCATTAAGTCTTTCCTGTTTCCTGTTTTTAGTCCACAAGCTGATAAGCTAATTGGTCACAGCCAAGTTGATCTTAATGCCCCAAAATAAGAGACTGTATCAGAAACCCCTAGATATTTACTAAATATCTATTTATATTAATTTATATTAATCTAACTCCCTACATGACATAATTGTTTTCCCTGCAATCTTTGAATCTACAAGGAAAGAGCAACCTGCATTAGTGTACTCATCCAAGGCTGCATTTGTTCCCTAGATACAAGACAATTTGCTTTATGCCCTGTGTTAGTGGTAGCTGTTAGCCAGCTTATAGGAAAGCAGGAGGTCTTCTGGTGCTTCCATTTGAATTTATAGGTGGCCTATTGAATGGACACGCCACACTTCAGAAAGTACTGTGGGGTAAGCATCAAATCTGATCATGTAGTTTACAACCTTAAAATTCTTCAGGGTTCATTTGCTGTTTCCAGAGAACCCACTCTCCTTCACAAGGCCATGCAATCTTACCCGACCCTGCTGGAGCTGGCCTAGACATCTTCAGTCTGCTTCTCTCTAACATGCTTGGAGACTTCCCTTAACCATGTTTTTTTTTTTGATAATGTGAAACATGTGATGTTCTACTTAGCATATTCATGGTAATTTTCCCCATTCCTTGTCTTCATGAAGTAGCACACAGATCTTCAGTATCCTGAGTGACAAAGCTGTTTTTGCCTTTCAATGTAAAAAGAGCCAGCATATTTTCACTGTGGCTTTTTAAAAATCACCGATTCCTCAATCTCTCTCTCTCTCTCTCTCTCTCTCTCTCATATAATCTATAGGCATCTGTGTGATCTGTGTGTAGATCTAACTAATTTCTCTACAGAGTTGTTAAAATTAATTAATTACCTTTCTTTACAGATAACTTCAAAGAAGAAAAGGGGGTTTGAGCATTTTTTAGAAAAGAGTAAAGAAGGACACTTTTGGATTCTCTGTCATGTTTGTAAGCAAGTAAAGAATAATAAAGAACAAATTTTGGGGGGAATATTAAGTTACAGCAGAATCTAAAGAAGCCAGCTGGGTCATTTCACATTTATGGAGCATGTCTTGTACGTTGGGCATTTCACTGGATTCTTTCTACAGATTAACTTCATATAGACAGAGTCATAAAGAACACAAGAACATAATTCAAATTTTGGCCATAAAATTGGTTATAGTTACTGTAATTTGGAATTCTACTCTCTCTACTCACCAAGTAATTAAAAAATGAGACATAGAAATAAAAAGACTAACATTTTACCCTCATATTTAATTTGACTTTCAGAACACAGGCCTAAAAGTAGAGGACTATGTGTTGATTATGTAGACAGCAGTAACAATAACCATGAGATATATGGATTACAGAAACGGAGATAGTAAAGTGAGATATATTATGCTTAGTATACTGAATACATTTAGTTCCATTGACTCGGGTTTTGAAGCTTTATAATAAAATGGTATTGTGATTTATGTATTTAAATTATTAGGGGATACAGAGGTGGCCCAGTGGTTAAGAGCACTTGTCATTCTTGTAGAGACCCAGGCTCAGTTCCAAGAACACACATGGTGGAGTTTCAGGTGATCTGACACTGTTTTCTGATAGTCACATTCATGCATGTGATGCACATGCATGAATGCAGGTAAAACACTCATACACATAAAACAAATCTTAAAAAAATTAGTAATCAGTTTTGGTTGTGTCCCTTTTGTGTGAACTTAAGGGAAACATACATACATACATACATACATGTGTGTGTGTGTTTGTATAGCGATTTCTTGGTTTTTTGACTTTCCTCAAAATTCTTGAAAGTTGAAAAGCTGAGCATCAAAGGATGAACAACGTAGATTTCTTCTGAGGCCCTGCTTTGAGTTTTGTACTGTGGTTTTTATAAAGTGTCTTCATCTATGTTTAAGTTAACATATCATAGAGAAACCTGTACAGCTATGCTTTTTGGAACAAGTTCTACAATGAAGTTATAAAAATAGCCTAATTTCTTGTAACTATGTAAAGAATGTGTGATATAATATATATTAATATCTATATCTATAAAACAATAGAATATTCTGCTACTGAGAACAGAGTTATGTCATTTGCATGAAAGTGGATGGGATTGGAAATCATCATATTAACCAAAGCAAACCAGAATCACAAAGACAAACACTGTATGTTGTATTTTCCCATATGGTAACTCTATAAAGAAAATAAGATTTGAAAAGATGGGGCAGATTACTAGGGAAAAAAAAAAGATCAGAGATCAGATAGGGAATAGGAGGAGACATGGAGGAGAAAATACAATCTAAGTATACAACATATGTGAACGAAAATGTCATGATGAAGCCAATCACTTTCACAATGTATGCATGTTAAAGAGGGAAAGAATAAAAATCTAACAAAAATGTTGAGCTTTAATCCCCATTGTGAATTACTAAAAGAGTGGAAATTTGTTCCAATTATATTGCTTAGATGAGGGATTTTGATGATGTGTTTAGGACTGAAAAAAAGTCATCAGTGTGAGGCAAGGGCAGATCCTATGTCTAGCCATAAGTTAGGTCTGTCTAGCCAAATCCTAAGGCCATAAGTTCCATTCTCCGTACTGCCAAAAAGTGAAAAAGAAAAGTCATCAGTGTAGAATACTGTGACTGAAGACCTATTGTCTTCCTAGAAGAAAGAGAGAGACAGAAGGTATACTCATGTATATTCTTTGTCTCTCAGCAGAAAATGCCTGGTGGCAAATTGGAATTCTGCCACCAAGAGGGCCACACAGATAGGCAGTCAGAATTATGAGCTGAAGTGAACATAATACTTTTTAACTTACCCAGTTTGTGTTATATGACTAACAACAGAACATGCATGAATACTGCTGTTTTCACATGATCTCTACTCTGTTTCTTTCTGAATACTAATTCTTTACTCTAAGAAGAACACTGGTTGTATTAGATTATGACTGACCCTTTATGACCTCAGTTTCTTTTCATTACTGTTTAATATCTGTATCTGAAAATGCAGTAGCAGTCTGAGGTACAGGAACTCAACATGAGGGGCAAGTCAGTTCATAAAAGATATTGGTTAATAATTATTGCTTATAATAAATCTTTATTCCAAACCCTGTTATTTAATGGTTATTGTGTCATTAAATATTACAACTGTCTCTGAGGAAAATATTAGCATTTTCCCTATGACAGTCATGGGAAAATTAAGAATTATAAAGGCAGTTGGCTTAGTTGCTAAGTATAAAAATTAGAAATGGTTAGATAGTAGAATGTTAAAGTCAGGTGCCAAGTACATATGGACTGGACATTGGGAATGTATGCTAAGCCATATAACTCTTATAATTGTGGCCTATTTATTTCTGTTGTTTTGTATTGTATTTATAGTTATAAGAAAAAGAACCATTTTTTGGACCGAAAGGGAGAGCTGTTGGGGGGAAAAAAGAAATACCTTAAACTAAAAAAAAAAAAAAAAAGAAGGGAAGAGGATGGGGGGTTGAGGGGGAGGAGAGTGGATGGGACTGGAGGGGGGAGTAGGGAGGGGATTGTGATTGAGATGTAACTTGAAGAAATAAAAAAATAAATTATTAAAAAAATTAGAAATTGAATTTCACCAATCAATTCCAATGACTGTGGTCATGAGCATGCTTTTCGTTTTGAACTTATGACACAAGAATTTCCAGAAGGAAGGGCTTAGATCTCTTAATATCTTGTAATTTAGTGATTCATATATTAATTAATCACCTATTCATTAACAAATATGCCATATACACACATGACACTTATTCTTGACAGTAACTTAAAAGACAGTTCATAAACTAATAAATAATGTGTCTATGAGTACAATAGTCATTTCTAACTGTCAGAGAGACTTTTATATCATTATTTATCCAGACTGTAGTTTTAAACAATAAAAACCTTAGGTGTGGGAGTTGTTCTGTAGAAGTATCCGTTGGTATTAGCTCCACAACTCTGCACTGTGATTGGTTGTAGGGATTTCTGTAATAGTCTCCATCTGTTTCTAAGAAAAGTTTCCTTTATGAGGGATAACGGCTACATTTGTCTGTGGGTATAAGGAGAAATATTTAGAGTGTAGTTAGGAATTATGCTGGTTTAATAAAAATAATTACAGCTTCAAGCAGCAAAATAGATATTAATAAAAAAAAAGTTCAAATAACATAGACTAGTGAGATGTGTCAATGGGTGAAGGCACTTACTGCTAATCCTACAGACTTCAGTTCAGTCCCTAGCATCTACATGCTGGAAGAGACAACTCACCCTTGGAGTTATCCTCAGGACGATACATGTGCAAGTGCTCACATGCATGCACACATTAAATAATTAGAAAAAAATGGAGCTAAAAATGAAAAACTCATAACAGCGAATAATTAGTAATTTCAGAGCATCAGGATTGTTCTGGGAAATCTGAAAGGAATATAGATGTATACAAAGAAAAACTCAATTCATACAACATCCATTTGACTATATCAAGAAATGTTAAGGAGGCTGAGTTAGCTAGAGTTCTGTGGACAGAATGCCAGAAGATGAAGTTTCTTCTGAAGAATTGAGAGGATCCTATTGCTGAAGGATTAGTGAAAGATTTCTATAGGAACAGCAAAGATACTGTTATTTTAAAGATCATTTTGAATGTGGACTGGGTAACAGATTAGGAGTGAACAGATGAGTAATAAAAAGAGTTAAAATGCTAGGATAATGTTCCAGGCAAGACTATGGTTGGAGTTTGATGGCAGTGCAAATGCAAAAACCCAGGTGATGGAAGGACTGAAGAGATGACGATGATGAAACTGAAATAGTAAGTCCTGGTTATGTGCCGGGTGTGCACTTTTAGAAATGAAATACTTCAAAATACATAGCATCCTTCAAAGATATTTTGCTTTACACTAGAGGTACTCAGTGAGGTGGGAAATTCTACAAACAGGCCAGATCAGGTATGTGACGATCACAGACTTCAAGTTAAATAGGCTGAATAAGCGTGATGTGATTTGGCAACACATAGGGGACTATGATTTCTCTAGGTTGTTTTGGAAACAGTGTCACTGCTATGCCCTCTTGGTTATGATGTCTGGGAAAAACTCATAAAGAAACAGTAAGAAAGGTAGAGGGATGAATGTCAACCTTTGGAGAACTATTTCATGTCTGAAATGGAATAATACAATTTCAAAAGATACTATCATTAAAAAACCAGAGAAATTGAAAAAAAAAAACAGCAAAATGGGGGTGTTTATAGACATTAACATAACAGAGTTTCTCAAGAAGCAGGAAAAGTTCCACTGGGCAAAATATAAAAGACTAATCAGATAGGCATGAAGGGATAAGTACTATGGATGATAAATGGTATTTTTTTATTTTAATAATTTATTTTTTATTTCTTCAAGTTATATCTCAATCACAATCCCCTTCCTACTCCCCCCTCCAGTCCCATCCACCCTCCTCCCCCTCAACCCCCCATCCTCTTCCCTTTTTTTTTTTTTTAGTTTAAGGTATTTCTTTTTTCCCCCCAACAGCTCTCCCTTTCAGCCCAAAAAATGGTTCTTTTTCTTATAACTATAAATACAATACAAAACAACAGAAATAAATAGGCCACAATTATGAGAGTTATATGGCTTAGCATACATTCCCAATGTCCAGTCCATATGTACTTGGCACCTGACTTTAACATTCTACTATCTAACCATCTCCATGAGTTTAAAGTTCTATATCTAACTCAGCTTTCATACTAACTTTTTTTTTTTTGTTAGAAATCTACCACCTTTGCAAATGAGGGACAGGATCAAAAACCAAGGGCATAATCTCCACTCAACCAAGAAACTGCAGATTCTTAGCATGATAGTAAAAATACAAACACAGTTTGGCAAAGAAATTAAGTGAGCCACAAAAACAACACCTAGCCTTCATCTCTTTACTCAGCCTGTGGCCATTGTTAATGGATGCTGACTATTGTTTGAAGAACATAGCCCAAATGAAGTACAAAATTTGGGAACCCTATAAGAAATAAGTATTGGTTTGGCAATTTACTTACAGTGCACAAATCTGTGAGTGTTCTATAGTGTAAGGTTAAGAATCACCTCCCCCAGAAGAGAGTCTCTGTTTCTATTATATTTCTTTCAGATACTTCCCTCCAATACTTAGCACAAAACTAAAACTTAGTTTTCAACCTAAACAGATGCTACTTTTCTATGTTTCTTTAGCTGAAACATCTCAATTAGATACACTCATAAAGGAATATTATATCTTCTGTAAGTGCTTATCCCACAATGACACACTAAAAAAGAACACAATTTTCAAAACAAGTTTTGTACAAAAACTAACCTGAATTCAAGAGGACAGTAGCTAAATGTAATTATAAGATAATTGTCTGAAGTTGTAAAAGATGTATGGGTTCTGATTATCTTCCTTTCATTAGTCTGAAGACTTAATCAGCACTCCTAAATCATTGTTGTCTCCCTTCCTCATTTTTGATGTGCTATGCTCATTTACTCTTTTAACCTTCCATATTATTCCAAAGATCTCTTAGCCAACTGTTCTTCTCCCTTAGCTTCCCAAGAATGTACAGTTTTTCTAGTTTGTAGATCCAGCCTATGGTAGCAATGAAGCTTAAGCAGAAACTTCTATAGTCATTAACAACTGATAAAAAGCAGTGAACATGTCTGTCCAAGTCAAAGTGTACATAGATGGTAGAATTTTACCATGGTTATTGGTCATATAAATCTAACTGACAGAAGCTTTCTTTTGGATCATCACAATCTATTGTATCATTGGCACCCTCTTCCTTATACCATGTTTCCATGATAAAATTAGTACTTGAACAGAATAACACATTTTATGTTTATTCATTTTCATGAGATTTCCTAGGAAAAATAAGGCCAGCAATCCATCATCTCAAAGGAGCAAGAACGAATTCATTTAAAAATGTATGGATATTTTATTCTAAATTTGTCGATGTATTTTTTTTCTAAAAAGCTGCAATAATCATTTTAATTTGACTAATCAAAAATTACAGAAGGGGGAAATGAGAATACACTGAGCGGGATGATTAACTTTGGTCACGATAAACGAGGGGGCTCTGCTTTAGTCCACATGGAGCCATATCACTGCATGTGTTAATGCCACTGTACTTAGTCTAGAACCATGAATTGGAGGGAAAACGCTGTGTTCACTTAAGCAGGGATCTCCTTATTCACAGCATTTGGATCACTTAGTACTTTTTTCAGTTATAACAGAAGTAACCAGGCATGAACCAATGCTGAAACTCTGAGAAGACCTCATACCTAGAAGTAGGGATATTGGAAGAAGTATTGGATGCACATTGACTGATATCTGTGCAGCAATGGGCACAAGGTAGTGGCCACAGGTGGCACTGCCCTGGACCCATAAACGATAATGAGACAGTGTCCTAGCATGTCAGAGATCAGCAGTCACCTAGATGGATACTTTGCCTCATGGGCTATATCACCTGCTTCATCTTAATTCAGTTCAGTTGTCAGCGTTGGGAGCACTGCATGTGATGGATTATGTCCGTGTTCTCAATAGCTCACACTCCCCTAGTTTAGCCTCACTGATACTGACCTTTATAGTTTCTATCATTTCTCACCTGAAATGTTTGAAAAGCCTTATAAACGTTTTTTCTTGAACTTATCTTATCCTTATGTTTCATTCTTCTTGCTGCCTTGTCAGATTGATCATTCTAAAATATAAGTTGAATCAATTACTCCTTCTAATATCTTATACTGGCTCCCCAGTGCTTGCAGAGTAAAATCCATAACCCAAATATCTATTTGACATTGCAAATAGAATCTCCAAAGTCACCTTTTATTATTCCCATCTTTCCTTGCTCAGTAAGAATTACTTTCTGTTAGTCAAATATACTATGTGATTCATACTCTTGGTGCCCCTTGATTTCCCCCCGCACCAGTCTGGATATGTTTGCTTTTATATTTCCTTTGGTAGTTGGTCTGGCAAATCTGTGCTCATCATTTCAGATAAAACTCAGCATTACATCCTCAATGAAACACAACTACCTCTGCTACCATGGAACACTACATGTCATTAAACACTATAATTATTATAAGTTCATCCCCATTTACAACCTGGACTTTTCTAAAGAAACCTGGACACACAGCTGATGGTGTAGTGTTAAGCATTCTAAATGTTAATTAGTTGGTCCTGCTTTCTGTCTGTTACTTACATTGACTCCGATTGGTTAAATAAAATGCTGAGGCCTGAGATTGGGCAAAGACAGAGAAAGGTGGGACTTCCTGAGATTAGAACAGGAAGCCTGTGATTTAGACAGAGGATTAATTCATTCCAGTCAGCAGCAGGAAGAAGGCATTCCAGCCAGGAGCAGCAGGAAAGAGGACTCACATCATGGGTTAGAAAAAAGAACCTCACTCCACATGGCCAGGAACATCGGCTAGCATGGAGAACGGCAGTCCAAAGGGACGTATTTATATATGGGGTCAGATTTGGGTAATAGAATTATGAGATAGCTTAGATGGGCTATGATTGCACCATTCAGGCCAAGGCTTGTGAAAATCCATGTGGTCTCTGTGTGTTCATTTATAATGGTGGGTTAAGGATTAACAGCTGCCAAATCAATTAAATATAATATAAAAACTGGTAAACAATTTAATTAATTATTTCTACAAATGGCAACCAATATAATTAAATTAATTTTTTTTACACACAGCATAAATAATACTGTCACATAAAATAAGTACTGAATTATCCCAGCAGCATTTGGGACTCAGTCTATCGATACCTGAACTACTCATCTTCCATACCTGTGGCTGCCTGGACAGTTCCCATTTTCTCTCCATACATTACAGCATCCATCTTCAGTCATTTGGCCCCGTTTCTCTGACATTGATTGTAGAGCAGGGGTTATGAAGGACTTACCTACCCTGTCTTGGCAGAACGAGGCTGTCGACTCACCTGCTTCCAGGTTTTGTCCTTTTTGGACAGCATTCTGTCTACAGTTGGAGAAAGGGGCTTTTCCTACCAAGAGATAGGCTTGCGACTAATTCAATCATCTCCCACTGGAGATTCTTTGATGCTCATCTTCTACTTGGAGGAGAATAGGGGGTACTGTCAGGAGTTGATATGTCTTGATATAAAAAAATCTAAAGTTACAAAAACATCTTTGAATGCCATATTCTGCAGATCTCTTGAGGTTTTTGAAGAGGCCCTATCTATCTCTTATATTAGGGTAAGCAGATGTTGCTTGTCTCTTAGCAGGTTTATTTCTGATTAGCTTAGGAAGTAACTATAATAGGCTGTCATAGTACCTAACTGAATGACCGGCTTGCATAACCATTAGTTTGCATTTCTTAATTATCCTAAACAGTTTATGACAATTAGTAGTAAAAGGCCGAAACATCACATTTCATTTTTTTTCTTTACCTCCTAACCCTTCCATCCCATTTTTCTGGGGTGGGGTGTCCTTATATAACAGTCCCTCATCTCAGTTGAGAGGTCGTATGAGGGCCAAGAGCCTCTTCATTCATTGGGGATCTACGAAGCAGTACCATCAGTGAAAAGTGTCTCGTTGCCCGGGAGAGAGAACTACTAAACAAACAAACCAATAAGCATACAATAGATAAAAAAGACTAAAAAATAGAAAAAAATATAACTAATATATAAAAAATAGATAAAGAATAAAAATTAAAAATAAGAAATCTATGTCCAAGTTCCCTTTGGTGTGTTAGTTGTAGTATCGATACCTTCTACTATATACCTAAAATCCTACTATAAGTGAATAGATGCCATATGTGTCCTTCTGAGTCTGGGTTAGTTCACTCAGGATGAGCCTTTCTAGTTCCATCCATTTGGCTGCAAATTGCATAATTTCATTGTTCCTGATAGCTGAAAAATATTCCATTGTATAGATGTACCACAGTTTTTTGACCCATTCTTTGGTTGAGGGACATCTGGGTTGTTTCCAGTTTCTAGCTATTACAAATAAGGCTGCTATAAACATAGATGAGGAAACTTCCTTATGATTCCGTGAAGAAGCATTTGGGTGTATACCCAGAAGTGGTATGGCTGGGTCCTGAGGCAGAGCTAATCCAAGTTTTTTTAAGATATCACCAGACTGACCTCCATAGTGGTTGAACAAGCCTGCATTCCCACCAGCAATGGAGTAGGGTACCCCTTTCTCCACACCCTCACCAGCATGTGCTGTAATTTGAGTTTTTGATCTTAGCCATTCTGACAGGTGTGAGATGGAATCTCAGAGTAATCTTGAGTTGCATTTCTCTGATGATTAAGGATGTTGAGCATTTCTTCAAGTGTCTCTCAGCCATTAGGGATTCCTCCTTTGTGAATTCTCTATTTACCTCTGTCCCCCATTTTTACCATCCCAGATTTCAAGCTGTACTACAGAGCAATAGTTGTAAAAACAGCATGGTATTGGTGTAGAAACATACCAGTAGATCAATGGAATTGAATTGAAGATCCAGAAATAGACCCACATACTTATGGCCACCTAATTTTTGACAAAGAAGCCAAAATGGCACAATGGAAGAAGGACAGCATCTTCAACAAATGGTGCTGGTCCAACTGGATGTCCATTTGTAAAAGAATGAAGTTAGACCCATACTTATCACCTTGTACAAAACTTAAGTCCAAGTGGATCAAAGACCTTAACATAAGGCCAGTCACACAAAATCTACTAGAAGAAAAAGTGGGAGAAACCCTCGAACTAATCGGCACAGGCGACAACTTCCTGAACAGAACACCAACAGCTCAGGACTTGAGACCAACAATCAATAAATGGGACCTCATGAAACTGAAAAGCTTCTGTAAGGCAAAGGACACAGTCATTCGAACAAAATGGCAGCCTACAGACTGGGAGAAAATCTTCAGCAACCCCACATCTGACAGAGGGCTAATATCCAAAATATACAAAGAACTCAAGAAATTAAATGCCAAGAAACCAAATAATCCACACTCCATCTCTTAACACTGAGATCCTTGTCTGTCAAGAATTACTAATGGTGAGTGCAAGGTCTATTCTCACATAACTGCATGGGAGACTGGCTATTTAGTCTTTGTGTGACTTCTTTGTCTGAACTTCAATGTTCTCTCCAAACTGAAACATTTCCCTCAGGGGTTAAGGGCATGCTCAAGACATTCAGGTAGTAAACAGGAGGTGAACAAAGGGTCAGATCTAGGAAAACACAAACTTAGAAGATGAAGGCCCCTTAGAGAAGTATAAAGGGAGAGCTCATTTTCTGAGGATGGAAACTTTGGCCAGACAAAATTGCAAAAAGAAAGCTTCTCAGATTATGAAGCTACCTGTGAACAGTGATGAGAGCTCTCACATGAAAGCCTTTGGGAGGAGTCACCTGTGTTGAGTGAGGTGAACTTTCTGGTGATGTAACTCCTTTTGCATTATCCCTGTTTTTTTGCAGGTAATTTCTTACCCAGAATCCTGTTAGTAACTCTTATTTAAAAAAACAACACATTGGTTTAGTAAATTGGACTTTGGTTGCAATTGTTACTTTGGTTTGCTGTGCACTCCCATACTGGAGTGAGTAGACATATGTATGATGTATGTTCCCAAAAATAAATATATTACACACATCGACATATCTGTGTTTTCAGAAGCAGAGCCTCCTTGATGAGTGTACCTAACAACATCTTTGGTAGACTTTTTGGTTTAATGGTGTTCAAAATACATCTTTTTCAAATTGTGTTTCTATTAGATGTGCACTTTCAGTTCCAAGCAATTGACTTTTCTTTAGACTTGCAATTCAATCTTTTATGGCTAGGGCATTAGCTGTAACTTTGTCCAACTGTCATTAAGACCACAACAGTAAAGGATTGTCTTCCACTGTCATTACGCATTTAGAAATGTTTCCATTGAAAAAAGGAGATGCTCAATTATTGTGTTTTTTTAGAAGCTCATATAATCCAAGCTAGGCATCATCTCAGCAGGTAGCTAAAAAGAAAGAACTTCTGATTCACCACTTTCCAAGGTCAGGGTGACAAGCATATTCCACAATGCCCAGCTTTTAGTTAAATAATTAACTACACAGATTCTGTGCAATAAATTTCCTGATCATATCTGCATGTAATAATTTCCTTATTCTTAAATATATTTTAGAAGCTCTGTTTGCAACCCATTTTATGAAAGACAACTCAGAACTGAGAAAGCCAATGAACTGTCATGTATAGCTACAATATAAAGATTTATACATTCCCTTTTTAATGTGTTTTACTAATAGTGCTGTTTGTAATAATAATATTTCTGTTACATATGAATAAACAAACAATAACTAGTTCACCATATGAACATGATTTTTCGTTTATTCAAAATGAATAGACATTACAAATTATGGCTGGTGTAGCCAAGCCCAGGTGTATCACAATCTGGGACAAAAGAAACATCAGTAATACTGGGTTTATGTTTATTTATATTTCAATATTTTGATAATCTTGGATTTTTTATATTAATTTAAGCCTTTAAAATGTTGCATTAATTGTTCACAATAACATGGATAAAGCTAGAGATTATTGTACTAAATAGACTGATGTTCTGTGATATTATTCACATATTAAATCTATAAAAGTTTATGCCATAGAAATTTTGAAAGCAAGGTGAAGTCTCAGGACTTCCTAGAGTAGAAAAGGAAATGAGGGTTGTGAACCAGGTAGCATTATTATTTATTAATTTACTTGGCAGAGTTTCTCTGTGTAGCTTTAGCTGGCCTGAAGTTCTCTATGCAGACACAGCAGGTCTAGAATTCACAGAGATCCACATACCTCTGCCTACTGAGTTCTGGAATTAAAGAGGGTGAGTTGAATTATGACAGGAGGTGAGAGAGAATTGGAAGAAGAGAAGGAAGGGGAAACTGTGATGGGGATATATTGTATGAGAGAACAATCTATTTTAAATGAAAAATAAATAAATTAATTAAAAATAAAGCAGTTTACACCTCCATAATTAGCATGTTGTTTGTGTGTGTATGAATGTATGTGTGTTTTGCATATTTCATTTTTGTACATAGAAAATTTAATTGTTAGAAAAATATAAAAGAATAAATTGATGTCAGATGCAGTTAGATGTGTCCTGAAAAGATGCAATTTGGGTGTGCCTCTGAAAGCCTCCATAGTTAATGTTAAATAATGAAAGTTCCTGCCTATTTTAAGGTAAGTTGCTTGAAAGAGGTCTTGTGGTTTTTGCTCTATGACCAGAAGCAAGTCAGGTTGGTGGCCTTGAGCTGCCCTACCATAAAGGTGAAATAGTTTAGCCTTTACTGACTTGGTTTGGAGCCCCCTCCCCCTCACTGCAGCCCACACCATGAAGGTGACATGGTTCTACCTGCCAAAGGTGAAGAAGAGGATCTAGATACTTCTTATATAGCAACTTGACCTTTGCATTCTCTCTCTCTCTCTCTCTCTCTCTCTCTCTCTCTCTCTCTTCACCTGGAAAAGCCCTCATAGAAGGAGCTCCTGGTAAGAGATAGAGTTTTTCTCTCTGGGCTTGCGGGAACAACAGAGAAGCAGCTGACAGGACAGAGGTAAAACAGGATTCTAGGAAAGAGAGCTAAGGAGCTGTCTTGTGCTTGGAGGAGCTCAAGAGAAATGCAGACTGGCATGTAAAATGGATGCAGATAGATTTCTAAAGAGCTAGCAGTTTAATTGTATAATTAGGCTTGTAAATATGTATTTTATATATGGCTCAGAAAATAAAGTTACCACACTGAGGTAGCAGGTTTTTACCTCAGTTTATACCTTCCAAGTCTTTATTAGTATTAATATAAGATAATTTAAAGGATAAATATTACATATCTGTGTATTAAACTACCTAAAATGTGACTAGGAATCATGAAGTCTAAGACTATTGCATTTTTTTGCATAGCTTTTTTTCCTTTTTGGTTCATATTTCTCCTTGAATCATGTTCATTGTAGAATTTCCTCAAGATTGAAATAAGTCTAACAAATGTTCTTAGAGAAAGAAAAAATAAAAAAATAATAAAGTAGGGTACCACATCGAAATAATCTTTTTACATACTCAGCTGGGGTACTTCAACGTTTCACCAGCAATTCACTCCCCTCCTCTTAGACCTAGACTTACATGCATGCTAATGTTCACAAGATGAGAAACAGAACTGCACATTGTGCCCTGCAGACTAAGTATAAGGGAAAAGAAAGAAGGCGGAGACTAATGTGTCTGTCCAACTAAAGTAGTTAACTATAGTGTGGAACTGAGAGTGGTGAGGTCTCAAAGGATAAGGTCTTCCACAGATTCATGTGTTTGAACAACTAGTCCACAGCTGGTGGCACTGTTTGGGAAGGTTGTGGAGCCACTAGGAGGTGGAGTTTTTCTGGGAGAAGTGGGTTACTGGGAGTGGGCATTGAGGTTTCATAGTTCCATCTCACTTCTTTTTCACTGTTTTATTCCTTACTGCACCTGTAATAAGAGCAGCCAGCCTCTCACCTCCGATGTCATGCTTTCTCCTCCCGGACAGATTACATCCCCTGAACTGTGAACAAGAATAGACCCTCCCTTCCTTATGTTGTCTCTTGTCAGAGCAGGTAGAAAAGTAGCTATTAGAGGCAGTTAAGAAAGATGATACTCCAAAACTTGGAGAGTTAGTTTCATCCTTCCTCATATTCTGCAATATTTTCAATAATAGAAGATTTGCTTCTATAGGTATGTGGTTTATATTCTCTTCACTAATAACCAGGTATTTTAATCTTCCAAAAATCAGATGAAATGATCTTACTTCAAGATTCTCTATTCAAAAGGCATAGACTCAGAATTCCTTCTGATCCACTGAACTCTAACAGAAGCACTGCTGCTTCTTACAGTTCACTCTTCAATTGTCCCAAAGGTTTACTTGATATTAGTTTGTGTTTTGAGAACAAAAATTTTGGATAGCTTACCCGTATGGTATCATGATTTGATAAATAATAATCAATAACTAGAGTCATCAAATAGCCAACATTATAATTACGTAGACATAGGTAAAGTTTTGAAAGTATCACTGTTCTAAGAAACATAAAATCATTTAAATAAAGCCTAATTGGTTTCTTCTAGGATATCTATTAAAATCCTTTAGAAAAGATGAATCTCCTACTCTGTAGGCTGTTTCTTCATCAGATTCAGTTTCCATTGCTGTGTTCAATCTTTTTAGTTTCAAGAGATCCTATTTATTAATTGCTGGTTTTATTATCTACACTGCTAAAGTTCTATTCAGAAAGTCATTGCCTAGGCTTATATGTTGAAGCGCACTTCATCTCTTCTCTCTCTATATATGTATATATGCATATATATAATTTTATTAATTTCTACAGAAGTTCAAATAGTACATCCTGAAAATATCCTTTTCCTATTCCTTTCCTCACCTGCTTCCAAATCCATCCCCCATTATATGTCTCTCTGTTTTGTTATTATTATTACTATTTATTATTATTATTTTAGAAGAGACTATCTGGCAGGAGATATCTTGGTCTATGCTTTTTCTTCCTTTTCTGCAATATATCCTAAGCCATAAGTGTAGGAGTTGTTTACACATACATACTTGAGGGTGAAAACTCCACAGTCACATAGTTTCTTCATTTTCACCATCAGTTGTGGGTTTCTGTGGTGATTTCCATCTACTGCCAAAAAGAAAGCTTCTTTGACAGCAGTGAAGACATCACTTATCTGTGGGCATAAGGATAATATTTAAAATGCTGCTATGGATTGTACTCACCAAGGAAACTGGCAGTAGTAAGGTCCGTTCAAGGTTCCATAGTCTCAGCAGCTGCAGGTAATTTGCTAAATTTACAGTGCCAGGCATGGATTCCCTCCTATTAAATATGCCTTATCCAAGTAAATGACTGTTGTCCCAGGATATGAGTGCTACTATTGAACCTTTTGGAATATCTACTTTTATCTATAGTATTTTCCAAATATCGGTGGTTATTATGAGGTCCTTGATCCACTTGGAGTTGAGTTTTAGGCAGGCAGAGAGGAGGATATTGTTTCATTTTTCTGTATGTTGACATCTAGTTTCCTCAGCACAATTTGTCGAAGGGTGAATTTTTGGAAAAATTCAGGTAGATGTACTTGTACAGACATCTCTCTGGGTCCTTTATTTTAGTCCATCAATTTATCTTAATCTGTGTATGATTCATGGCCAGTATTATGATGCTGCTTTTATTACCAAGGATCGGTATGAATCAAATACAGCAGTACCATCTGCAGGATTCGTTCTGTTCAGGATCATTTTGACTATTATTGGTCTTTTATGTTTTCAAATAAAATTTAAGATTACTTAACCTATATCTGTGAAAATGACCTTGAAAATTTGGTTGACATTGCATGGAAGTATAGACTGTCTTGAATATTGTGATTATTTGCATAATATCTGATTCTTCTATTTCACAAACAGGTTATGCCTTTTTGTCTAATATCTTTGTCAATTTCTTTCTTCAGTGTCTTACAGTGTCTTTCATTCCTTTGGTTAGGCATACTCATGGATACTTTTTGTGGCTGCTGTTAATGGGATTATTTCCTTGATTTCATTTGTCATTGGAGTTGTCTTTTTGTCTTCCCCTGGTTTCTGTCATTGGCATATAGGAATGGCTACAGATTTTAGTGTGTTTATCTGCTCTAATATATTTTTGTGGCGTCTTCGTGATCTCTTATGCACAGAATTTTATCATCTGCAAACAGGGATACTTTGACTTCTTTTTTTTTTTTTTTGGTTTTTCGAGACAAGGTTTCTCTGTGTAACCCTGGCTGTCCTGGACTCACTTTGTAGACCAGGCTGGCCTCGAACTCACAATGATCTGCCTGCCTCTGCCTCCCAAATGCTGGGATTAAAGGCGTGCACCACCATCACCCGGCTACTTTGACTTCTTATTTTCCTATATGTATCCCTTTTATTTACTTCTCTTGTCTTACTGCTCTAGTTAGGATTTCAAACACCATATTTAATAGGAATGTAGAATACACAGCCTTGTCTTATTTCTGATCTTAGAGACATGCTTTAACTATTTCTCCACTGAACATAGTGTTGGCTAAGGCTAAAGATTTGCTGTAGTTAGATTTTATTATGTAGTATCACAACTTATGGGGTAAAAAAACAGTCTCAGATTGAAGTTACAACCCACTCCATGACAGGAAATTCATACCTAGTACTATATACCTAGTTAAAACCCATAGTTTGGTGGGGAAGTAGATCAGTAGGTAAAGGCAGTTGTGAGAGCTTATGACTTGAGTTTGATCTCTGAAACTCACATGATGGGGGAGAAGGAATGGACACACAGAGAGAGAGACACACAGAGAGATAGACAGACAGACAGAGAGACAGAGAGAGAGAGTAAATATAGAAAGTAGGCTCTTGCAGTGAACGTAATACTGTTGCTTACCGTAAGTTATCATGACACCAGTATCTTTCTAAATATTTATGTTTATAGACATAGACAAATGCAATCCCCAGCTTTAATCAGAGAAGCTTTGTTTAGCACTGGATGGTGGTAAGCACAGAGACTCATGACTTCTTAAGGAACTGGGAACACGTGACAATTGAGTGTTCAGCCTTACATGGGACATTTAAACACTCTTCTCTAAGACTCAGGGAACATTTTAGAAGAGGGAATGAAAAGAACGTAAGTTAGAAGACAAGGAAAAAAGGCTGTGAAACTCTTTTGGGCATTACACAGATAAAGTGTTAACAATTTCATGAAAGCTGTGGCTACTTGAAATAGTTCTACATAAGACTGTGCCTGTCAACAGTCAGTCATGGCTCAGTGGGAGGAAACTAAGAGGGTCTCTTTGAACTATTGGCTACTGATGGATTCTGGGACAGGGACAGTCATTGTCTTCAGCTGTATTTGATAGAGGAGCCTACCAAGCTCCAGCATATAGCTCTGACTCCATGGTTCCTCAGGGTAAAATTAGTGACTACCAAACAAAACAAATCTTTACAAACAAAACAACAATAAATCATGAATATGGATGGCATATTTTCAGGAAGGAGGAAGCATAGTAGAACTGAGAGAGAGACTGAGGGTTATCATGGCCAGGGAGTATGTATAATTGCATGAACTGGTTGAAGAATAAACTCAATAAAAGTTAAGCAAAGAGAAAAGATGGAAAAAAATAAATCCTACAAAAACATTAAAGTTATTTTGTGTGTACAAAAATGTTTTAAACAATCTTTTGTGGTTTGACTATCCATATTTGTCCACATGCTTGGTCATCAGCTGGTGGCACTATTTGAAGGGGTTGTGTACCTTTAGAAGGTAGAGCACCACTGGGGAGGAGGGTTTTAGTTTTGTATTCTGGATTTTATTCTTATACTGTTTCTGCTTCCTAGTTTACTGAGTTGTGATCAAGAAGCCTATGCATGCTCTGTATCAATGGAGCCTGCAGTTACCATGTCTTCCTTGCACGATACATTGTATCTTCAAATTATAAGCTGAATTAAGATTTTCCAGTCGTAGGTCATTTCATAGCAGATATTTGCTGACAGCAAAGAGAGAAATTAACTAAGACAGAAATACTGAGTTTTAATAATTTCTCAGCGAAAAAAAAATTTAAAAATGCTAATTAGTGTCATGCTTACATGTTTGATCAACTTTATTGACAGAATTATTCACCATGAAACTTTATTGTCTTGTTTCGCTTTAAGGACAGAAAAAGAAAGCAAATTCTATTCAAATAATAACATGCTTTATCCCTTGAAAGGAGTCAGTCCCAGAGCACACCTACATGTTCCCTTTCTTTGTTTGGTTCGCAGATCTTTGCGTTAGGCTCATCATGTGACATCAAAAATAGCAATTTGTAGTGAGGGGTATAACATTTTAACAGCATCATTGCATATATTTAGTCTTTTGGCATCTGCTTGCAAAGTCGAAAGAAACACAAGTGTCCCAATGCAATTGTGTGTCTCGTCTACTTAGTAGGAGGCTCTAAGAGAAATAGTAGTAAAGATATTTTTTCTCTTTTGGGCCATTTTGAAAATACATATCATAATAGCAATAGTTTAAATTCAGTCACACAAGAAACAGTCATCTAAAGTAACTGTATTCTAATCTGGATGCTTTCTTGTTAAGAGTGTTTTGAAAGTAGTTTTATAAATTATTTTTTAAAATTATTCACAAAGTGTGTGAGGCTTCTTTAAATTTTTAATTTTACATGCTTTATGCATATAAATAGACTTTATATGCACAAATTTGAGATAATTTTATGTGGTCTTAGGAAAACATGTAAAAAGTTTTATATGCAATATATTGTTTTGAAAAATTGTTTTAACTCAGCATAATAAATTAATATTTTATCCCATGATTCATTTTCTAAATGGAGTACAATGACCTTCCATTCTGGCAGGAGATCCAAAAGGATATTGCTTGACCTGAAAGTCACTGCGTAGGGAGTTTTATTAGGATTTGTATCTAATTTGTTTTATGGACAAAAGTAGCCCATGTAGTTTAATTAACTGAGATATTATAGTGTGTCAAACTAGGGAGAATAAATATTCATCATTCAATGCAAAATTTGTAAATATAATTTCAAAAATTACTAAAGGAAACCCTGGCATCATTACAATAAATTTAAGATGATCTTGGTCTTGAGACAGAGAATAAAAATTTTCAGTATTGTGATAGTAAATCGTTTACAGACAGTTTATTTTTTTTAAAAATGCCAACTCGCAGATTTGCCTTTGGATTTAAAGTGAAAAATATTTGGAAGATGAGAATAGTTTTTTCCCTATGGAATATTTCCAAAGATATCTTAAGCCTCTCTTGGAGTCAAAATGCATGCAGATAAGAATTCCTTTCTGAAAGAAAAAGTAATTTAAGTAGTCTTTTGTATTCATGTAGGTAAATGAAAATTTTTGTTATGATTCATTACTTTAAGTCTGATGTTAGTTTAAAATATAATTTCTGTTATAACACAAAATCATGTTAAGATATTCACTGCATTAATTTAATAGTAGGTAAAATGTGAATTTACAAAAAAAAAAGATTTTAGAAGGTTTCTGCAATATTTCATTCTGCGTATTTGTGTTGCCATAGCTCTATGCACACTATGCAACTTCTCTGCTACTGACCTGGCTATGCTTCCCAGCCCTGATAACACATAGTTCTTAAAACTCAAATTTCTCTTTTATTTCCATCTTCTTTTGGTACAGCACTTCTTTTATAATGTGGTCAGCTACTAGGTACTAATAATATCATGTGTTTCATTGTACCTAAGTGTTGATAATGTACTTTTACATGCATTATTTCTTTTCACATTTATAATAACCTTGAGTAGCTACTATTATTCCTATTCTATAAATGGAAACAAGAAAAAGTTATTCTTCTTTTTTTCTTTTTTTTCCTTTATTTTTTATTTCTTCAAGTTACATCTCAATCGCAGTCCCTTCCCTATTCCCCCTCCAGTCCCACCCTCCCACCCTCAACCCCCCATCCTCTTCCATTTTTTTTTCTTTTAACTTTAAGGTATATCTTATTTCCCCCTACAGTTTCCCCTTTCAGTCCAACAAATGGCTCTTTCACTTATAATAACAAATACAATACAGTACACAGAGGTAATTAGGCCACAGTTATGAGGGTTATATGGCTTAACGTACATTCCCAATGACCAGTACATATGTATTTGGTACTTGACTTTAACATTCTACTATCTAAACATCTCCAGGAGTTTAAAGGTCTATATCTGACTCAACATTCATACTAACTTGCAACACAATTTTAAAAGTATCTTCTTATCTATAACACTCTCTTGACTCCTAAACAACTCAAAATTAAATTATGAGACTCTAGCTATCTGTTCTTCAACCACCTCAGAGACCTGAGAGGGATAAATACATCTGATTTTATAGGAAGTACAGGGCCTACAGCTTCCCAAACTAAGAAATGACATACCTGTGGCTGCCTGGACAGTTCCCATTTTCTCTCCATACATTACAGCATCCATCTTCAGTCATTTGGCCCCATTTCTCTGACATTGATTGTAGAGCAGGGGTTATGAAGGACTTACCTACCCTGTCTTGGCAGAACGAGGCTGTCGACTTACCTGCTTCCAGGTTTTGTCCTTTTTGGACAGCATTCTGTCTACAGTTGGAGAAAGGGGCTTTTCCTACCAAGAGATAGGCTTGCGACTAATTCAATCATCTCCCACTGGAGATTCTTTGATGCTCATCTTCTACTTGGAGGAGAATAGGGGGTACTGTCAGGAGTTGATATGTCTTGATATAAAAAAATCTAAAGTTACAAAAACATCTTTGAATGCCATATTCTGCAGATCTCTTGAGGTTTTTGAAGAGGCCCTATCTATCTCTTATATTAGGGTAAGCAGATGTTGCTTGTCTCTTGCTGGTTTATTTCTGATTAGCTTAGGAAGTAACTATAATAGGCTGTCATAGTACCTAACTGAATGACCGGCTTGCATAACCATTAGTTTGCATTTCTTAATTATCCTAAACAGTTTATGACAATTAGTAGTAAAAGGCCGAAACATCACATTTCATTTTTTTTCTTTACCTCCTAACCCTTCCATCCCATTTCTCTGGGGTGGGGTGTCCTTATATAACAGTCCCTCATATCATTTGAGAGGTCGTATGAGGGCCAAGAGCCTCTTCATTCATTGGGGATCTACAAAGCAGTACCATCAGTGAAAAGTGTCTCGTTGCCCGGGAGAGAGAACTACTAAACAAACAAACCAATAAGCATACAATAGATAAAAAAGACTAAAAAATAGAAAAAATATGACTAATATATAAAAAATAGATAAAGAATAAAAATTAAAAATAAGAAGTCTATGTCCAAGTTTCCTTTGGTGTGTTAGTTGTAGTATCGATACCTTCTACTATATACCTAAAATCCTACTATAAGTGAATAGATGCCATATGTGTCCTTCTGAGTCTGGGTTAGTTCACTCAGGATGAGCTTTTCTAGTTCCATCCATTTGGCTGCAAATTGCATAATTTCATTGTTCCTGATAGCTGAATAATATTCCATTGTGTAGATGTACCACAGTTTTTTGACCCATTCTTCGGTTGAGGGACATCTGGGTTGTTTCCAGTTTCTAGCTATTACAAATAAGGCTGCTATAAATATAGATGAGGAAACTTCCTTATGATTCCGTGAAGAGGCATTTGGGTGTATACCCAGAAGTGGTATGGCTGGGTCCTGAGGCAGAGCTAATCCAAGTTTTTTAAGATATCACCAGACTGACCTCCATAGTGGTTGCACAAGCCTGCATTCCCACCAGCAATGGAGTAGGGTACCCTTTTCTCCACACCCTTACCAGCATGTGCTGTCATTTGAGTTTTTGATCTTAGCCATTCTGACAGGTGTGAGATGGAATCTCAGAGTCGTCTTGAGTTCCATTTCTCTGATGATTAAGGATGTTGAGCATTTCTTCAAGTGTCTCTCAGCCATTAGGGATTCCTCCTTTGTGAATTCTCTATTTACCTCTGTCCCCCATTTTTTGATTGGATTATTTGGTTTCTTGGCATTTAATTTCTTGAGTTCTTTGTAGATTTTGGATATTAGCCCTCTGTCAGATGTGGGGTTGGTGAAGATTTTCTCCCAGTCTGTAGGCTGCCGTTTTGTTCAAATGACAGTGTCCTTTGCCTTACAGAAGCTTTTCAGTTTCATGAGGTCCCACTTATTGATTGCTGATCTCAAGTCCTGAGCTGTACAACAAGAACTTCAAGCCCTTGAAGAAAGAAATGGAAGAGGCCATGGATAGGTAGGATCAACATAATAAAAATGGCCATCCTACCAAAAGCAATATATAGATTCAATGTAATTCCTATCAAAATACCAACACAATTTTTATAGACTTGGAAAGAGCTATTCTCAATTTCATATGGAACAACAAAAAGCCCAGAATAGCTAAATCAATCCTGTACAATAAAAAAACATCTGAAGGTATCACCATCCCAGATTTCAAGCTGTACTGCAGAGCAATAGTTGTAAAAACAGCATAGTATTCGTATAGAAACAGACCAGTAGATCAATGGAATCGAATTGAAGATCCAGAAATAGACCCACACACATATGGCCACCTAATTTTTGACAAAGAAGCCAAAACGGCACAATGGAAGAAGGACAGCATCTTCAACAAATGGTGCTGGTCCAACTGGATGTCCATTTGTAAAAGAATGAAGTTACACCCATACTTATCACCCTGTACAAAACTTAAGTCCAAATGGATCAAAGACCTTAACATAAGGCTGGTCACACTAAATCTACTAGAAGAAAAAGTGGGAGAAACCCTCGAACTGATTGGCACAGGAGACAACTTCCTGAACAGAAAAAGTCATTCTTTTCCAAGAGCTAATAAGGAGTCATTTTCTACTTTTGGGAGCCTGCCAGAGCTGAGGAGTGTAAGCTATGACTGGCAGTACAGTGCCCTGGCGAGTTGCGCATTTGAGTTTTGAGAAAGCACAGCACATCCAGGTAACATACATTATTGTACCCAGAACTTGGATGCAACTTGGGGGAGGGGAGATTCATTTTTAACTTAATGATGCATTAAAACAATACCCCTAAACCCTTCCAGATCATGTTTACATTAGCATTACATGGCAATGGTCACGTGATGCTGTAGAGGGTCAGATTTCTTTGAAGGCACAGTTGTGTTGAATGAATATGTTTTTTGGTTTGGTCTCTAATACGGGATGTGGGAATGCTTTGTACACTGCTGAAAAACAGATTCATGAGAGAGGCATACAAACATCCTGATGAAAGAGCATGTGATTTTTTTCCAGCAGGAAAACTGTCACAGGTGGGAAACATATTTACGTCCTTTGATGGATGGATTCCTTGGAGAGCTCATGATCTTTGTCAACAGGAAGAACCTTGTGCAGAGGGCTTGGAAGGCATCCTTGTGCAGGTATAAAGAGGAGGCCCCGGAAACACAGAGAGGCTTCTTGCTTGGCATCGCTTCTCATTGCTGCTCAACGCTGCTTCGCTCCAAAAGACTCCAGACAACACTTAGAGATTTGCTTCTTCTGAGACTTACTGCTGCCTTTGCTGCTGAAGATCTCGGCCCAGGTTAGGCTGAAGAGATTGCAGCCCCAAACGGGTGTGGCAACTGTTGTCACCAATGCTGCCAATGACAAAGCCGCAAAAGCTGCTGCTTCTCCAGCAGTCCTTGAACATGTTCCTGGTTATTTGCCACGTTCCTGTTGCTGATTGCATCTGTTCCTATGTATGGTGATTTGGCTGGACTGCTGACAAGTTACCCTAAGGACCTGCGACTTAGGATGTCTATGCCCTTTCTCTCGTGCCTCACGTCAGTGGGTTGGAAGGTGCTAGAGTTATTAATAAATAGTATAAAAGCATGCCATTATGATATCATCGATTTTGTGATATTAGTTACAACTGCATTTTTGCTTTTGCACTTTTATTTGGCATGCAGACAGAGGGCAGATAAATAATTCATTACCCTTAAATGAGGCTGTGTATTTTTCCAATATACATTTGGTTTTGTAGAAGTTCAAATGGAGAAAAACAGAGGGAGTAGTGGGACATTTTCAAGCACATATGTGGTAACTGGGAAAATCTGACACCAAATATCAGGAAAACACATCAATTTCAGTGTGTTTGAGTATTTCTAAATTTAAAATTTTAATTTTAAATTCTGAATTTATTTTAATATCATAATTACATGCTTTCAATCTCAGTTAACAAATTATTCCCTATATATATACAAGTATATGTGAAGTGTACAATGCACACAGCAAAAATATAACAAGTTGATTTCACCTGATTTTTGATACATGCTGGGAGAGACAATGAGACAAAAGCTAGCCAATCATTTAAATATATAAATATTAAATTTTGATGCCAAAGAAAATGAAGGAATTAGCATCATAGAAAACACATTAGTGTGAAACAAGATAAATTTTCTTCTCATACGGTTAATTAATTTCTTTCAAATCCTTTGAACAAAGAATTTATCTTAGTTTCCTTAGCTACCTATAATATGATAAATTATCTTAATTCCTTCTGCCTTTGTTTGATCAGGGTTTTTTCTTATTATATGCATTTGATTTATCGAAGTTATGCTTAAGATCTCATTTGATAAATACAGTCTAGTGTTTATTGATGCTTGTAACCTGTTGACTTGGGATACTTCACTTGTGGAAACCTTTTAAGGAGGTAAAGGTTCTCAGATCACTTTATCAGTGACCTTATTACAAAATCATCCTTGCATATTTGATAAATTGAAATGCTAATGGTCTCGGGTCTTTTGATGAGTCACAGTAAGTTAATGGTTAAAAAGCTAGAAAAGTTGTAACTTAAAAGGAAAGTAAGAGATTACCTTGTCTCAACTTTTATACAATACATGTTTAGAGTTAGTTAAAATGAAGAAGGAAACTCTAGTACTGAAGTGATATTCATATGAATTAAAAGTGAAAAGAGAACAATGTAAGAAGCTCAGGCAGAAACAGCCCAGTATTATTTACTACAGGGATCTCTCTACGGTCATCTAGGAAACAGTCATATAAAAGTAGATTTTCAATTTTTTAATTAGTTTTAATAAAAAAGCCTTGTCTATTCCCTGCTTTCTTTTTCATGTGAACTCTGAAGGAATAGTAGTGAACCTCATAGATATGTCACCTGTTACTGCTAAATTTATTGATTCCCATTATCCTTGTTGAAGGCACTGTGAAACAGAGGAAAGATTATATTCAGAAAGCATGTGTATGTGTATATGTGTAAAATCTCCCAGATTACTCAATATATTCCCACATTATTTTTATTACATTTTAACGTACTTTGAAGGGTGATATTATTCAATTATTCTAAAACAATAGTGGAAGAAAGTAATGGATAATTTTTAAAACAAAGTCTAATCAACTATGAAGGTGTACTTTTAAACTATTTATTTATTGTCATATTAATATCTCTATCTCTTTTCCAACCCACTGACCCGAGGTACAGGAGATAAAAGGTTAGCAGAGACAAAGAGTGTAGACTTCTTTAGATGTAGGTCCTTGGGGTGATTTGTCAGGATTCTAGCAGAACAGTCAAACAGCATACACAGGAACAGGTACCAGCAGTAACAGGAACATGGCCAACCAGGAAAACAGCAGCAGTTGCTGGAGGACCAGCATGGACAACAGAGTATCAGTGGCTTTTGCACCCCCTATTGGGGCTGTGATCTCACCCTGACCTGGGCTGTGATCTCACCCTGACCTG
>CAJQZJ010031917.1:4505982-4543106 GCA_907164525.1 Lophiomys imhausi
TCACCCTGACCTGGGCTGTGATCTCACCCTGACCTGGACTGTGATCTTCAGTAGCTAAGGCAGCAACAAATCTTGGAAGAAGCAAGTCACAAAGCACTACCTGGAGTCTTTCCAAGCAAAGCAGTTATGAGAGGAGGAACTAAGTAAAAAGCAAGGTCTTTCTGTTGTTTTGGTTCCCTTTATACCCTTAAGAACTACAGAGTTCTTAAGAGTCTACACAAGGATGTTTTTCAATTGGCCAAAATCACACCCCCTAAAGAAGGTATTTCATGTTGACTGAGATCATGTGCTCTCCAAAGAGTCTGTCCATCAAAGTATGTTTTCCAGCAAAAAGCATTTTCCCTACACTTGGCAGTTTCTGGCTGGCAAAACATCACTCTATCTTCCATCAGGATGTTTTTCATGCCCCTCTTAGGAGTTTGTTTTTCAGCAAAGGACAAATTACCCCCACATCCCACACCTGAAGCAAAAACAACAACAACAAAAAAACCACATTCATTCAGCACAACCATATTTTTAAAGAAATAAAACTTCCATCACAGAACTATATAGTATCACTTGGTCAGCTAAGTATTTCTATACCTTGGCAGTTATTATTAGATATTTCCTATAAGACATTTCTAAAGCCAAATACAGTCATCAATAATTAATGATTCAAAATTAACTGATAAGAACCCCAGTCTGGATGAATTGCAGGGAGGAGGGTTTTTGTTATCATGATATGTTCTAAACACACACACACACACACACACACACACAGACACACACACACACACACACACATATATATAGTATAAATTAAATTAGAATATAATTTATACTCAGAGACCATTGATATATGCTAACAAAATCATGGATCTTGGAGGAGAAACTATAGCTACCACTTTACTAGCCAAAATAATTCCTAACTACATACTAAATATTTTTCTATATATCCACAGGTAAATATCATTCTCATCCCATTCTCTCTGCAACAGACTGAGATCACTACAGCAACTACAACCAGTCAAAATGCAGAGTTGTAGAGCCCAGTCCTAACTGATATACCTACATTCTGACCCCTGAACTTAACGCTCAGGAATCCTTGCACAAGAGGGAACAGAAAAGAACTGTAAAAGCCAAAGGAACATGGAATTTGCTAAGAGATTGTGTCTCCTAGGAATGTCAAAGGTTATATCACTAAATTTTACCAATATGGCTACTAAACAGATGGCAAACAAAGACAATGAGAGATGTGCTAAGCCAACCTGGAGTAGGAGAGTCCAGGAGACCTCAACCCCACACAAAGAACTACAGGCAATCAAGGAACGATGAGAGTGGGAGAAATAGTCTTCCCAGGGAAAGGCACACAGATTGATTATTCAATACCAAATGGTCAGTCCTGATAATACACATACAAATAACATTATACAGACTGAGAAAGTTGTATTTGCATATGTGTGTGTGTGTGTACATAACAATTAATAAATAAAGAGGGCATAAATTTGAAAGAGAACAAGTATATGGAAAGTTGGAGGGAGGAAAGAAAAAGGAGGATTATTTCATCACATTATAACTCCCCAAAATAAAAGACATATTTTTAAATATACTTTTTATTTTATGATGCATTGGTGTTCTGCCTACATGTATGTCTGTGTGAGGATGTTGGATCACCTAGAAGTGGAGTTACAGACAGTTGTGAGCTGCCATGTGGGTGCTGGGAATTGAACCCAGGTCCTCTGGAAGAGTCACCAGTGCTCTTACTGCTGAGCCATCTCTCCAGCTACCCAACGAAATACTTTTTAAAGGCTGATGTCATGCAGACTCTTTACAACATATCTTAAATTTTCATGTTGATCTCATTACCTGTGTGAAGGAAAATGTGTATTATTATTCTAACTATATATTTTACATAAATTGTTAAATTAGAACATTAAATTATAAATAAGCATATATATCTATAGCATTTGTTATTGATCAGTAATAGAACCAAATTTTCATACATAATTCATGTAATCAGTTCTGTATAGCTCAGTAGTTAATACATTGTGTAAACTTATTTAAAATATTAAAATATACTTCTTAGATACAATTTTTTTTATATTACTGAAACCCTGAAATAGTTGATTACAAAAATATTCTTTCATGAAATAATGAGAACTATCAGAGTAAGCATATATGAACATAAAAATTTTACTGTATGTTCTTTATTTATCAAACCTATGTTTATCTAATTTGATAATATTCTAAGACTTACTGATATTTGTAACCTATTGACTTAGGTTATTACATAAGTGAAGGGAGTTTCATGAAACACAACCACCTAGCAAAGCAACAAGATAATTAAATAACTTTAAACCTAGTGTCATTCATGGATATTTATCTGAAGAGTGTTCCTCTAACTCAAAATGGCTTGCTAAGTTTTCAATGGGAGTTAGATCAACATAAATTAGATTTAGTGAAAATCTCGGGTCATCAGATACAGTCAAAAGGGGGCATGAAGATCAGCCTGGCATCTGTGGGCACTTGGCATGGCAACATATGGATTAAAAACAGGGCTTATGGCTAGGCATTGTTTTCAGCTACAAATAACCTTACAAAGTCGGCAGAGCCCAGCTTAGGCTAAAGCCTGGTGAAACAGGAGAGAACCTATTTAAGAACGAAGTGGGTGGAGGCCGGAGTTCCCATGCTAGAGATGACGAGATGTCAATCGGCTTGTATCTTCTGGCGGAGCCATGCTGGCAGATGGAAAAGCAGAACACAAATGGAGCTGAAAAAATGTCAGCCCTAACTCTTCAAGAGAACAGCTTTTACCATGAAACAGAAAGAAGCTGGAAAGCACAAAAGGAGTCAGCAAGGTAGCAAAAAGCCAAGGACTAAAACCCCTTGGCACAGCTTTTGCCCTGAGGGGTTCAACCAGTTTAAATAGCCTGAATAGAGTGGAAGGTAGCCCAGCTACTGTGGCAGAGTGGCTGAATGGCTAATACAAACTAACCAAGTTGGTCTATGGACAGCTGAGGCTCCAGAGAGAGGAAATCCTCAAGCCTCAATAAAAGTGAAGTTGCCATAGCAATGCAGTAGCCAACTTACCCTAAAGGACCTACATCTGAGGTGTTCCTGAAGAAAGACTGTTGACTAAGTGCCTAAAAGATCTACTCCTGAGGTGTTCCTGGTGACTGAGTTCCTGATGCCCCAGAGACTGTATCCTTCTAAAAGTTTAGGATTAGTTGTTCAGTAATAGGCATTTATACTTATTCTTAGGGCTAGTTGTTAGGTAATAAATGTTAATACTTGTTATAAATGATAATGGTTATTAATAAATATATTTGCTATTAAAAGTTTTAACTTCAGAGTTGTTCTCCCAGTAGCCTTAAATACCACTATGCCTTACTGTTTCACTGCAATTGACACCACGGTTCCCAAGAGTAACTTTTTTGGGTTTGTCATTGGTACTTATGTTACTTATAATCTTACAGATAATGGCCAATGCTGGTGCTGCTGTAGGATGTTTTTCCTATTTATTCATCCCAGTTCTCCTCACTCTTGCTGGATATAGTGCTCCTTTTGCCTGGTATATTATGTACCTTATTGATTCTAGGATTAAATTGATCCCACCATTAATATTTGACCTATAGCAAGTTATTTAGCTCCACCAAAGCGTAAAAATTTAGAATGCTGTATATTAAAGTAGTGGAAAGATTAAATGAGATAATGTATAATAACAAATAGTAAATTATGCATCAAAGTTGATCCTGATTATTGCCATTAAAGTTAAAAATCACTCCTAACTATTGTCTCAAGAATTTGATTTCCCCTATGCACTCTGAAAGACCTTCCCTTTAAGGTATAAAGAGAAACTAGCTTAAGAATAGCATGCCATACTCAAAAGTATCTTACTTATTGTTTCTTCTTCCTTTGAGCTTCCTCAGACTTTCACATTGAGTTCAGTTCCTGTCAAGGCATCTTATGTCCTATCAGGAAGTAACTTAAGTTAAATGAGATCATAAAAATGGAGCCCCATTCCTCTAGGTCTGTCCAAGAAGAGGAACATAATGGAACAATTTTACTTTTACTGCACCATGTTAGGGCATCACAATGGTGAGGAATCTCTCTGTAGGCAATCACAGGACTTTCACCATCAAGTGAATCAACTAACCTTATCCTTGGACAAATAATTCCTGTTCTCATCAACCCAGAGCTATAGGTACAGTCTAGCTTCTTCAACTTAAATGGTGTCCTGTCTTTCTTATCTCCTTTGTATATTTCTGTTCATCCTGAAAAGCATTACTAGATTAAGATTTCCTAAAATATTTTCATCATTATTATATTATCTCTAGTGAACCGTTAAGCTAATCATGGATCATATATAAATTCTTCACTCTGGTACCTCAGATGGCTTCACTCTGCCCACAAATGACTTTTCATAAGTATCTGGGACTTTTAAAGGTGCTTTTTCTCTATATAGTACAATAAAGTCGGTGGCCTCATCTTTAAATTAATCACTTGTCCTTATAATATCCCTCTGGAGATCAAGTAAAATAGTAAGTAGAATAAGCAAAATATTCATTAGGGTATTGGGACACAGTCGGGATTCAGTTAACATATTTTTAATTATTCATTTTGATCTTCATTAATGTATTTTCTTCTTCTTCTTCTTCTTCTTCTTCTTCTTCTTCTTCTTCTTCTTCTTCTTCTTCTTCCTTCTTTCTTCTTCTTTTTTGTTTTTTTCAAGTCAGGGTTTCTCTGTGTAGCCTTAACTGTCCTGGGACTCACTCTGTAGACCAGGCTGGCCTTGAACTCAAAGATCTTCCTGCCTCTGCCTCCTGATTGCTGGGATTAAAGGTGTGCACCACCATGCCTGGCATATTATTTTCTTAATACCAGGCATTTCTCAATCCTTTAATATGTACTAAAATTTACTTTAAATTTTTATTCCAGTAAAGGCCTATACAACTGTGTCATTCTGTACAGTGCATTAGTATGTTTACCTAAGAGAGTTCTAGAAATTGCCAAAGTCGTAGGGAAGCAAAGCCATGGAAGAGTTTGAACCATAAGGTACCTATATGGGCTCCTTATTTTCATGGTCCATGAGAGCCCAGCAAATTAACCAAGCTCTAAAGAGATTACCCTAGTCTCTGTCTAGTTTCTGTTGTTGTTCATAAAATGTTAGACAAAGGTGATTTGATGGCTTTTCCTCTGTTGGAAACTATTCAGAAGTTTCTCCTATAACTCCTTAATTTCTCATTTTTCTTCAAATTTTCCCTGTTCTATAGTAATTCTTCATAAAGGTTGATTGTACTGTGCATGCTCCCGTGAGAGTTCATGTCATTTATCTTCATTGATATAAGACAATAGATAAGGAGCCACTGCTCCAGGTCAATCTTTCATGGCCATGAGTGTCACACATTGTAGGCCTATGAATAATTCACAATTGAGTCATGAAAACTCCCATTGATTTTAAAATTCCTGCATCACTGGAGTATTATTGCAAATTTAAGGCCAGCCTATGCTATATAATGAGGTAATGTCTCAAAAGCAAACAAACAGAAAAAAAATATACTGACTTAATTACTATTTAGGACTCATTACTGAATGATAGAAACGGAAACTTTAGTTATAAGGGAAACCTTATAAGTGTTCTGCAAATGAAATTCTCCTTCCTGTGTATTATATGAGTGGCTGAATGAGATAAAATCAAAATGGCTGTTTTGTTATTTAACTGGTATCACAGATTAAAGGATTCTGTCACAAAGCATGAAACTTATTACAGTAGAATTGTCAAGTATATGTATTTATAATAAATAATCAAGAAAGAGAGAAAACACACACACTCACAGCCCACATTTCTGTTATTATTTAAATATACAGAAAACAGGGTTGGGACTATCTGAGAGGAAAATGTGAGTGAAAACTAGATAGAATTAAAAAAGAAAAAAAAGTCATTATTAATAGTGAACACTGGTCCACAGTCTAGAATAACAGGCAGACTACAGCAATTCTCTATCAGTGTAGTGAATATTATATTAGGCTGAAGTCCCTATCTATTGCATAGTCATTCAAATCCTGTTGACACTAAATGAATTCAATTATCTACTGATAACAAGATTCATTTAATAATACTGAATACTAAAAGTCTTTAGACTAAAGAAATAGAGATAAAGTTGATGTGAATATGTCGATCTTATTAAAAATTTTACTGGAAACAAATAAATTAAGCTGAGATAAATGTTTTAAATTAATAAAATAGACAAAGCCAACCATATGTAGAAGAGTTATGAATTTTCTTATAGATTATTCTGTCACTAGGAAGAACAGAATAAGTAAATATTATCACATAAGAAAACTGAAAAGTGAAATGAGGAGAGACTTTGAAAGAGCAGTAATCATGTGTATTTGCCTTTGAATAATGAAAGAGTCAAATTTATAATATTAATAATGTTGAAATAATACATATAACAAAGGATGTGGAAAAACAGAAAACCTTTAAAGGTGTCAAATTGTAGTCACATCTTCCTTCTCTGCCACAAAAGGCAAAAATCCCTTGAAATTCAGGTGGATTTTGGAATTCTATTAGCTGGGACAAAACGTTCAAGAAAAAATGTAGATGAATCTAACTTAAGTATACAGCAGCTCATCTTTGTGTGGCAGAATCAACTTATTCTAGGAAGTCTACTAAAATAATAGAGTAACAAAAATGAAACAGGACGGTCATTGGTGCCATGTCACAGTTTTCCCCTGATTAAAACCTAAAGGCACAGGATGTCACATGAGGTAAAACAACAGGGCATTTCAAGCCTGCATGTTAGAAGGGAGGTAAAACAATAGGATAATCTGAGGGGAAGGGAAACACTCCACCCTGTGGGGAAGTTCATTAAGTTCAGGAGGCAGACATTTCAAAATAGCTTCAGGAAGTTCCTGAAACTAACCACTAGACCCCTTGATCCCCAAGCATACATAAGTAGTAAGGACTGCTGAGACAGTTGCAGAGCAGCAAAGCTGCCTGGGAGTGGCAGAGACTAGCCAAATGCCTAGAAGTAGAGACCAAAAGCTGCATGAGGAGAGCATTATCCGTTTTGTTGTGCTACCTGTAGGCTGTGGGGTACAGGTTTCTAGCTTTTGAACCATCATGCATTCTGGAGCGCATTTTTGGTGATGCATCTGTCTTTGAGTCATTTCTGCTCCTGTAAGTAACCCCTCATTCATATTCCTGTAATTAACCCTGTTAAAACTCATTGGTTCACAAAGTTAGACCCTGGTGTTTCTATTTGGGATAAATAAATATTTGTTCATATCTGCCCAGGAATATTGTTGCACAGCAACTGGTTGTGCAGATTCTTATTAATAATAAACATTAAGCAGTTAAAAAGCTACAGTGAAAGATTTAAGAAACCAAATAATCCAATCAAAAAATGGAATAGAGAGCTAAACAAAGAATTCAAAAAAGAGGAATCTCTAATGACTGAGAAACACTTGAAGAAATGTTCAACATCCTTAATCATCATAGAAATGCAAACTCAAGACGACTCTGAGATTCCATCTCATACCTGTCAGAATGGCTAAGGTCAAAAACTCAAATGACAGCACATGCTGGTGAAGTTGTTGAGAAAGGGAACACTCCTCCATTGCTGGAGGGAGTGCAAATTTGTACAACCACTATGGAAATCAGTTTGGAGATAATCTTAGAAAACTTGGAATAGCTTCACCTCAAGACCCAGCCATACCACTCCTGGGTATACATCCAAATCCTCACCAAACCACAAGAACATCTCCTCAACTAAGCTCATAGCAGTTCTATATGTAATATCTAGAAACTGGAAACAATACGGATGTCACTTAACTGAAGAATGGATTAAAAAAAAATCTATGGTACACTTACACAATGGAATACTACTCAGCCATCAGAAACAAGGAAATCATGCAATTTGCAGCCAAATAGATGGAACTAAAAAAGCTCATCCTGAATGAGCTAACCCAGGCTGAGAAAGATGCACATGGCATGTAGTCACTTATAATTGGATTTTAGCCATTTAGTAAAGGATAACTATCCTACAGCTAACACACCAAAAGGAACAGGAACATGGACTTTTTTACCTGTTAGTGGGACACTTTGCCCTACTGGAGCTACCATGTAGGCCCCCAGTGCAAGAGGAAGCTCTTAGCCCTCATATGACTGATGAACTGAGAGACAGTTGAGATGTTGAGTCCCCCCATACCAGAGGAGTAGGAATGGGAGAGGAGTGGAGGGTGGGACTGAGAAGGGTGGAGAGAGGGTGTGTGATGGAGATGTAACTTGAAGTAATAAATAGACATAATAAAAAAATCATAATTAGTTGTGCACTATGCCAAAACTTCTTACTTTTTGCTATAATTATAAGGATCCGAATTAAAAAATCACTACTGTGGACTATAGTATTGACTATTATGTGTGGTAAAATTTTAAAAAAGAAAATGTATTAAAATCTCTTCATATTTATAGTTAAGATATTTCTTTCCTGTTCAGGTCTTGTTTAGGCAGATATATTATTGAGGTATTGTGAGTGTAGCTTTCCTGTAATAGTCAGACAATACAGTCTCTCAGGAGAATCCCTGGTCCTCTGGCTCTTACAACCTTTCTGCCACCTCCTCCATAGTGTTCCTTAATCCTTAGGTATAGGAGTTGTGTTGTAGATTTATCTATGAGGGATGGACCTTGTTAATTAGTTGTCTCTGCATTTTGAGCAGTTGTGGCTTTCTATAGTGGTTTCCATCTGCTGCAAAGAGTCCTTGATGACAGGTGAGAGCTACACATATATATGGATCTAAGGATAAGTGTTTAGAATAAAGTAAAGGATTATGGTGATCTAATATAGTGGTGACTGTAGATCCTCCTCTGTGATCCAATGCTTCACTAGCTGTGGCTAACCTCCATTACCAGGCATGATCTCCCTCCTGTTGCCGGGTGGAGCTTAAGTCCTATTAGGCAGCTGTCAGTTACTACTAAGATCTGAGTGTCTCTATTGTATTTTCAGTGGTATCTTGCCTCCCTGGTCATCACTGTGGTTCACAAGTATCACAGCTGAGTAGGACTATTGATTGCTTCTCTATTACTCAGCTTTCATAGAACCTTCTAATACTGTAAAAGCTAGTCCTTCGGGGAGGGGGGGGGCTTTCAGGTGAGAGATCTAGTGCAAATCCTCCAAGTCCTGTGTCCAAAGAGTGTTGAGTATCTTCATTATCCTATTTTATTTTAAATGGTACAATTTTATGCATTAAAGTTCGTGATCAATTTTGAGGTACTTTTCAAAGATACTTGTGTTAGATAAAATCTATCTCTTCTGTTCTTGGACGTTCAATTGTATCATACTGTTTGTTGACAAAGATAGATACTATTGAACTGCTGGCAAATTAAGTAAGTCCTGATTTCCACATTGAGCAATTCAGTGCGTGTCCTTGGGTCTTCGTTCTCTCTCTTAGGTACATTTCACATGATTGTTTCTGTCTCCTTCCTGACAGCCTCTGTTCTTACTGTCACCAGCCTTTGCAGACTTTGCCCTCACAGTTGTGACTATTCTTTACATCTTTATTTCCCAGCATGCTTATATTTTAAACATTTGAATCCCTTGATTTAATTGCCACTCAACTGCTGTCACTGTATGGAACTTTGCTTAGAAACTCTGCTCAACTTCCCCTCCCAGACCACACCTCCACCTTAGTCCTATTTCTTGAAGATACCTATTTCTTGCCTCCTGATTCAGGCACATGCTGTTCTATCCATCTTCTCAGAATATAGTTTTGGCTGCATCTCACTTCTTACATTTACTCAGATTTTGAAAATGTTACCACTATCCGAGGCCTTGCTTGCCTAGCCCTTTATGGAAGTACCTGCATTGCATCCTTAATCTTCCATTTCCTCTCTGGCTTGCTTTCTATCATTTCATGCCATTTTCTCTAGTCTGCTTTTGAGTACAGATATATTTTTCTGACTGCCACATAAACCCTAACCTGTCAGAGAGATGGTTGCCTGTTCACTAGTGTGTTCCTAGTGCAAATTTCTTTGAAGGGGCACATTAAGTATCTGTTGAATAAATACTTCAATTATAGAAATAAAATATATAAGAAGAACTTTAACATCAATAGATTTCATGGAACTTTTTCTTTGTCTTGTGCTCTTTTGTATGTTACTCGTTTTCATGTTTCTCATCTAGAAAAATTCCTATAAGTCATAAATGAAATAATTGTGAAACCACCGAGTAGAATTCCTAGAACATGAAAGGTATGGAATAATTTTTGTTTTTTTCTTTTCTTATCTGATTGTGTTTTATTCCTTTCTTTATACTAACAATGATTCTAAGAAAAAGGCTTCCCTTTTCGAAAAACAAAACCAAAGCCAAAGCCTCCTAGTGATTTGTAGTTCATTGTGGTTCTGAGAAGTATATATTTTTACGTAGCATACTTCAGTTGACTTTCAGTGTGTATTGTGTTATTGTGAGAGCATAGAGCCCTCTGTGTTTAAAGCAATGCCTCGTTTTGCTTCTCAAATCTTGCCTTTTTAAAGCTTTGGAAGAGAGCATAGTGGCTCATGCCTTTAATGCTAGAACTCAGAAAGTGAAAGCAGATGGATCTCTGAGAGGTTGAAGCCAGCTTGGTTTACATAGCAAATTTTGGGGCAGCCAGTGTTATACAGTGAGACCTGTCTTAAACCAAAACAACAACAACCAAAACAAAATCCTAAACTAAAGCAACAATAAAGCTTTGGAAGAGCCTCTAACTCTTGGTTTTGGCATATGTGACAAGTCTGCTGAAATATCACCCGCATCCTTTAAATTTTTCTGAGATTGATATATTTTTATTTTCCATTTTCCAAGATTGAAACATTTGATTATTTCAGGCTTTCACTCTCACTTGTCTTTGTATGGTAACAGATATTTTTCTGCTTAGATATGTATTTCTAGTGTCATGGAAAAGCTATTTTGAACTTTTCTGAAACAGAAACACCTGCATTATATCAATTATTCTCAAATGGTAGGAGGAGGTGAGGGCAGTGTTACAAACAGCTCAGGAGAGATTTCCTTTAACTTTTTATAAACATGATCGCCTCCTATACCCCTCATTGTATTTCTGTCCCTTTGAGAACTATTATTTTTTAAATAGACAATTTTGCTTGTTTATTGGTTTCATGTCCCTAACTGACAAGGATTTATGACCATAGGTTTATGATATGGCTTGAATGTTGTTTGTCTCTCAAAAAGATCATGTGCTGGAAGTCTCCAACATGGTGGTGTTGGGAGGTTGACTACATGAGGTGGAATCAAGGGGGGAACCTATAGGCAATTCATTATGAACCATGGGAAGAGATTATAAGAGCCTGTGCTCTTTCTGAATTTCTACCTGTAATCTCTTCCTCTGATAAGCATTCTTGTTGTGATCTTGCATCATGAACCAATGCTACCAAGAAGGATTCCTCATCAGAACATGTGCCATGCTGTTCATGCTTTCAGTACCCCAAACAGTCAATCAAATAATTGTTTTCATTACAAGTAATTCTTTTTTGACTACCTGAGGTGTTTCATTATGTTGATGACAAAATGGGCCTTTAGGTACAAGTAGTCATTTTCTTCCTTATCCTAAAAGAACAATAGGAAACTCAGGATTTTCATCATAGATAAGTGGTTTGGACTGTGTTCCTCATAGTAAAATTCTTCTCATTTCTTTTAGAACTACATAATATCTTTCGACTATACAAAAAATAAATGGGAACAATCCAAAAGACAACAGTCATTAATAACAAAAAAAAATTAGCCTCTGTAATCTATTGATACACTATTATTTTGTATCTTGGAAGAGAGCATACCTACAACTGGCACTTTTCTAAACCAGCATTGTCCCTAACTACATTCTAAATATTTGTTTATATACCTACAGATAAGTGTAGTTCTCACCCCTTATCAAGGAAACTTCTCTTTACAACAGATGGAGATCATTACCCGAAACCACAAACAGTCACAAGGCAGAGATGTGTACCCTAGCCCCAACTAATACATGCAACACAGCACCTGCAGCTAAGGCTTAGAGACCATTTTGGAAAGGAGGTTGGCAGAAAGAGACAGAGATACAGAGATTTTGTTGTGAGATTGTGTTTCGTAGAGATGTCAGAAGCTACGCCCATAAACAACATACCTAAACATGACCTGAATAAGGATAATTCTAATAGGAATGCTAATGTGGATGGGGAAGGCTTAGCTTACAAGGTCTTCGAACCTACATAAAGAACTACAGACAACTATGCTGAGATTGGGAGAAATGATCTTCTCCAGGGAAGAACATACCAATTGGTTAGCCAATACCAAATAATCATTGCTGAAAACATATATAAAACATTATATAGACTAAGCTGATCATATTTATGTATATATATATATGTATATGCATAAATTAATGTAATAACATCGGATGTAACAAAGACGCCATGAATCTGAAAAAGAACAAGAGGGGTATATGAGAGGGTTTGGAGGGAGAAATAAGAAAAGGAAATGACACAATGATTATTATAATCTCACAAGATCAAAGAAATACTTATTGCTGTTACTTCTTAGTAGAATTACATGTATTCTAACTCATATGTGACTGGATAGGTTTATATTTAAGGCCTCCTAGAACAAACTGCAAATTCAACTGGCTAACATTTTGTCCTTGTACCCTGCCATTTCTTACCAAGCATTTTGTATTCTTGGTAATCACATGTATTCTGACTCATATGTGACTTTTGTAATCACATGTATTATAACTCATATGTGACTGGATAGGTTTACATTTAAGGCCTCCTAGAACAAACTGCAGATTCAACTGGCTGACATTTTGTCCTTGTACCCTGCCATTTCTTATCATATCTTCTTTCTTTGGATCACCTTTACATATGTTTGCTAAATTCCCGTTTTATTTTCCTTTATCTTAACTCACAAGATTCACTCATTCTTGGAGCCCCAGTCTACATGCTGCCACCCCTGCAGATATATTCTCTTTAGCTACTTTATTACTTTGTAATCCTTTTATGGTTGTATAGCTTCCATAATAAAATTGAAGTTTCTTGAGAATAGCAGTATAAAGGTAACAAAACAGGTATTTGCTAAATAAATACAACCTTTGTAGTTGGAATCAGTTATTCACAGTGAAGACAGAAAGGGGATAACCACTTCTGATTTGACACCAGTGTGGTATCTCATCACTGTCTTCCATGAGCTTTCAGTTGAAAGCCAGTAGCCCCTTGATGGAGGAATATAGTACATCCAAGACATTGTGAACAAAACCAATGTCAGTTTGATAGAGTAGAATACACCTATAATCCTACAACTTGGGTAAATAAAAGAGAAGAATTGTTTAACTAAGGCCGCCATGGTCTACAGAAAGAGTTTCATAGTAGTATGATGTCCATAGGCAGTTGTATTCAGACTGGACTACATAGTAGAACTTGACTTAAAAAAAAATATAAACAATAGGGAGAACGCTGGAGTCACTTGTTCCTGTACTTGCTAGTTGGTGGTGAGCCAGTCCTAGCCATACTGTTTGCTCTTGTCCAACTGACCTTCTAAGATAAGACACAGTTTCAGTGTTTTAGCCTAGAACCATGCTAAAGTAACCATACTTGGAGCTTCCAGGGGATTGGACAGTTCCTTTTGCTCCTCCTGAAAAACAGTTCATTAGTGAGTCTCCTGATCCTCTATGTCATAGAGCCTGTGATATTGTTCCAAGCCTAATGTGTCAGCAAACTTGAGTCACATTGAGACCAAAGAAAATGTGAATGGAAACCTCTGCTACAAGCAGCTTCCATATTACCTAAAGGTTGAAATGTGATAATGATTCCAGATGGAGCATAAGGAAAACAGGTATGACACTGTATGAACTTTTCAACTCCAATGCCACCAATGGGGCCACACTAACAGCCTGTGCCCAGCACTGCCTGGAAGCCATGATCTGCATCATTTCCAATTAGGCTAACTCCACCACCCTAATCACAAAAGAAATTGTCAAGGAACATGGTGTGTACATCCCCTGCAAGATCTTCTGTGGCAACCCTGGACATCATAAGAGCAAATATGCTGTGGCAGAGCTAAAGGATTTGTCCCAGCTAAATCAACATGCCTGTCACTTGTGGCCATGTTGGGCATATAATCACCCTTTGATCTCTCAGTGTACCCTCAGTGTCCATAACTGTCAGGGCACGCTCACAGGGAGGATCCAGGTGGCCGGCCGAGAAGTTGTGAAGGCCAAAGGCTAGAACAGGTTCTAGTCTGTGGCTTAGATGGGAGCCTCTTTCATCTGCTTCCTGGTAGACACCGTGAACCAGAAGAAAAAAAAGTTTGTCTAGTGTTCTTTCATTCATCCCAAAGAAAAAGGACACACCTGCTTCTCCAGCTGTCCTGTTGAGGAATGGCACCCGGAGAACCTGGGCATCAGCAAAACCACTGCTTGTGAGAAGAAAATGGTCACCAAGGTCATTTCAGAGCTGAAACCCTTCATCAAGAAACACAAGAGCTTCATGGACATGAAGTGGTGTGGACTTCAAGCTGCATGTCACCCTTACTTATTCAGCATCCTGTCATTAAATCCACTTCAGAGACCATTGTCTTTACTTAGATGGTGGGTGTTGTAACAGCATCAGTATCCCTTCCAAATTATGGTTCATCTGTTGATAGTAACAATAAAGAAGAATCTGCCTTTCTTAAAAAAATAAATCACCATATGTATGAATTTTATTAGGTAAGATGTTGAAGAATAATGAGAAGTTTACAGATATGTTTTCGCTACCAATGTAGTCAACTTTTCAGTGTTGCAAAGATTTTATTGTACAGGTGTTCCACATTTTTGCTTAGATTCTCTGTTAAGTATTACGGCTTTTCCAATTTTATTTTTTCACTATATGTGTATACACACATATATATGTGTATATTAATATATACATGGATGCATATATTGTCACTGTGACATGATATTCTCTTGCTTGTCAATAGTTATGCTATATAATACATTCTGCACATCACTTGCTGAATTAAAACTTAAGTGCATTTTGTTCAATTAAAGATTACATTTATTCATCTGTTTCATTAACTTTCTTATAAGCTCCAGTTTTTACTTCTAAAATTTTTGAGTTTCATTTTCTTCTAGCTAAAATGAGAGATTTGATATATCCAATATTTAGAAAACTTTCTTTTTTCCAAAATATTATATCATGGGCTATATATAGTAAGATGTATTAGGTAGACTGAATTTATTATAAATTATACTTGTCAAAAAGAGAAAATTAAAGTTGGGGAGGTTGTAGTACTATCCAAGGTTATACAACTAATATATTGAAAGCCACTCTCAAATCAGAAAAGTTCATGTATATTTGTATCCAGGAAATATCTGAGTTGTGTTGTGGTCTGCTATTTTTCATCAACATGATATACATAAACAAAACACATTCTTTTATACTCTTTGGAAATGTTGTGAAAGCTACAACCTATAGTTTATTTACAAGAACCAAGTATATTGAGTGAAGATTTTGCCACTTCTTTCTTGTGGTTCTCATTGAGCCATATGTCCAATTGTATCTATGATTATTTGGTAGCAACTGGACAAATCAGGTACACTCCCTCAGAGACAAACAGAAAGTTCGTGACTAGAAGAATGACTTGTTGCAATTAGAAAACTGTTTTATGCAATTAAAATATAACTTTAAACATGTCTTTGCAAATCCTCCCTGCTAATGCTCATCTTGAAAAGTAATTACTTGCCCTCAACAGAAATAGTCTACTCAGGAACAAATATCCCCTAGGTCAAGAATCTCATGTAAATACTTGTTTAAATGATGTTACAAATAATTTCTTCAGTGTCATATAATTCTCTTTGAGGTTACTCTTAACAAATATTAGGCAGAATTCGGGGAGCATGTTTATATTAAGTACGATAGTTAATTTCAAGACTGTGGTAGGCTGCTGATCTCTGTTTCTGGCTTAGGAGGTGTGTGGATATCAGGAGTGTACCCACTTAGCTGACGTTCCATCAGCAGTTGACTGGACAAAATTCTGCAGTTCATATTCTTTGTGTCCTTCAAAGGTAAATGTCTTTGACCAATAGAAATGTCTTTTTAATAACCTGTTCTTAGAGTCTAAAGATTATATGATATTGAAACTCAGAATTGCTGGAAGGGATGCCCTCTTATTTTGATTCAAGAAACCTCAGTAGGGAAGACTGGAGACTTAGCCATGGCTGTACATGCTGGGTTTGTGTTATGGAAAGAACTTCAATGCTACATAGATTGGTTTAATGCCAGCCACACTCATCTTACTCAGCTGGTGAAAAGCAGAGTTCTGATTCAAGTGATGTGAAAAGCTTTCTAAGGAGATTAATGTAGTTGCTATTTTCTGTTAGGCTGCCAAGCTCCATTTTAAATTGAGAGGAAAGGAGAGAAGGCGGAGCTGTATTGTGCATGGATAACTCATGAAAGCAGTAATAAGATTTCTCCTCTACACATAAAGCTTACTCATTCCTAGAAACAGGAATGTAGAGACTTCTGAGATTTAAAAATACCACATTTCAATCCAAAGCAAATACATACAGAAAAAGAGAAAATTCAACAGCTAATTATACTCTTCCTTGAAACATGTTCAGAACAAATGACTTTTTTTGACCCAAAGATGTGTACTTTAAGAAGTTCCTGGTGTAAATTTCCATAACATTTCAGAGAAAAGTTTAATTTTCCTAAATTTAGGAAATTACTGGTGTGAACATGCTGGCATAGCCTACAAATGACGGATCTAAAACCAGGCAGGCATTTAAGAAGTGTTGTTTTGCAAGAGTCCGTGGGTTTGGCACTTCAACCTTATCCCTTTATAAGCAGGTAAGGAAGCCAAGCTACAGTGCTACACCTTTTCCTATATTGGCTCCAAACTCCAGAAATCATCATTCAAAACACACCCAGATCACTTGTTTAGTCATGTAGAGAAGAACTTAAAGAGAAGGAAAATGTTGGTTCCCATATTGTGTTCAAATAATAGAGTGGAATTCCCAATTCTCACTGCAATGTATTATGTTACTCTGAACTTCAGTCATCCCAGGTCAGGTTGGGGCATGTCTCCTAAAGCCTGAATTTGGAGTCCTGATCTTTCCTCCCTAAGCAAAATACAGATTGACTCTTGTTTTCCCCTTGGCAAAAATGCCAAGACAAAACAGGTAGAGTAGGTATGACTATCGACATGAAAACTCATTGAAGAAATTTATCCAGCTGCAGAAAGACTTAGAATGATGTCAGTGTTCTCCAAACATCCACACTTCAGTTAATGCATTATTGTGCTTATGAAAATCAGTTTAATTGTTAATTATCAAGTTGGTTTTGCTCAACTATTCTTGTACTTATAAAACACATCCTCGAATATTTGGTATTTATTTTATGACGAGCTAGAAAAAAACTCTTCCTTTTTCCTATCTCATTTGGTTCACAATAGAAACAAGAGTAATGGTAGTTTCTCCAATTCTAACATCTCAACTCCTAAAAATACTAGTATGTGGTCTGAGACAATGTAAACTGAGGAAGTGAGAAAGAGAGTGGTCTGACTTGTATTTTTGTTGTAAAGTCAGCTTACAATAAATATACCTGCACATCTATGATCACTGCAGCACTACTCAAAACAGCCTGATGATGAAATCAAACTAGGTAGATCTCTTGCTGGAGAGAAGGGGGGGTCAATACAGAAGGAGAGATGGAGAAAGGAAGAACAAATAACAATAAGGATGATAGAGCCTCAAGGAATGATATTTTATATTTACCTAAAATTATACTATGTATGTAGGTATGCACGCATGTATGTATGTATACATGTATATATCTATGTATGTATGTATGTATGTATACATGTATATATCTATGTATGTATGTATATATGTATACATGTATATATGTATGAAGTTATGCCACTTAGGATAAGAGCCATAGCCTATCTAACAAAAAAAAAAAAAAAACCAGCACCAGGCATTAAAAACATCCATTTGAGTTGTTGGCCAGTCAAAGAGAATCCCAAAACAACAGGGGCTGTTTTGTTACCCTTGGTTGCCTCTCAAAGGTTGAAGGTGAGTCCTTACTGCTGAAGACAATGCATACTTCAGACACAGGACTCAGAAGATTAGAGATGGACTTAACCTGAAAGTTTTTTTACTGTGGCCTAGCTTTCATAGTGTCAGAAAGTACTGTGTAAGCTGCCAAGTTAGGGGAACTATCTATAGTCCTACCCAGCTGTGATGCCAATGAAACAACACAATGACCAACATGGTAAGATATTCTTAAATGTGCAATAGAATCATATTTTCCTGGTAACCATGAGTTGTCTAATTGGACTTACAGCCCACTCAATAGGAAGTCATGTCTAGTACTAGAAACCAAGCCAAATACCTGGGGCTAGGAAGGTCATGGATCTTAGAGGAGAACCTACTGTTGTTACTTTACAATTTTGGCATAATTCCTAACTATATTCTAAAACGTATCTTTACACTCACAGATAAGTATAACTCTGACTCTTCAACAAATAAACATCTCTTTACAGAAAATGGAGGCCATCAGAGAAAAGTCACAAGTAGTCATAATACAGACATCCAGAAGATTTCATTTACACACAGTTGTGGCACCTAAAGCTCAGGGAACATCATGGAAGAGGGAGAAGAAAGACTAGTAGCCAGAGGACAAGGAAATCTGTCATGAGATCATATTTCCTAAGAATGACAGGAAAGATACATTCATGATTCCTCAGAAATATGGCTGTCTAAACAAGACCTGAACAATGACACTATCAATAGACATGCTGATACCAGAGGGGAAAATACTACTGGATCCCATCACTAACCAGAGAACTCCAAGCAACTAATGACTACTGAGAGAGGGAAAATTAGCCGCTGTCAGGGAAGAGCACCCAACTTGGTTATCAACAAAATGGTCAGCCCTGAGATCATGTGCATGCAACCCGTACCAATTGGACTCTGCAGGTTGTATTTATATATTTGTGTATTTATATATGTGTATATATACACACATATGTGTATAATATTTTAAAGGAAAAGTAGGCCATCAATTTGAAAGGGAGTTGGAAACAGGGAAGGGGTTGAAAGGAGGGGTCACAGGAAGAATTGATAAGAAGATGGGAAAAGTGATATAGTTATATTTTCATTAAAAATTATAATAATAAGGAGAATAAATGTAAACATGATGTATCAATACAATGGAGTTTTGACCTGAAATTACTTTTTCAGGCATGTCTTCTTTTTTTTCCTGATTTCCTGTCTTTTTTTAAAATTAGTTCTAGTGTTTAAAATGTGTATTAGTTTAAAAAATGAAATTATGTTGCTTGTAGATAAATGGATGCTATTAGAGATCATAATCTCAATCAAAACAGCTAGACTAAAAATAATGAATGTTGTGTGTTTTTACATATATGTAGAATTTAGGGAAAATGGCTTGAAAGTGAAAGGGGGACTCTTAGGGATGTGGGCAGAGGTGGTGTGGAATGGATTAGAAAGTGTAATCAATGGGTGAATATAATGAAAGTATGCCACATACACGAGTGAAAATAGCACAAAGAAACCTGTTACTTTATGTAATTAGTATAGACCAATAATTAAAAGAAAATGTCAATCTCTAAAGTGTCTTTCCATCTTATTAGTAGCTTTGCTCTGTGACTTTTAGTAATATGGCCTTTTAACTCTCTGTTCCTTCATAATAAGGATTAAATTAAATAAATACATTCACCTTATCACATTTGAATTACTATAGTTCAGGACCCAGAACAAATATTCAATAAACAGTCATTACTTTTTACTTAATCTCACATTACTTATAACAACACATTCACAGATCACTTAATCTTTATGAACACTTTAAGAAGTGTGCTGGCTTCATTTCGTTCTTACCACACTGTTTGAATATCTAATAATTTTGTTTTAGTTTTAAATTTGTAAAAATAAGACATGCCCAAGTCAAGTAGCTTGTTCATATTGAAGTAGCTGACATGAATGAATGGGGAATTCAATTGGTAGGTTGACTCTATATCCTTGGAATCAGCAGGTAACCCTACAGTAATTCTGTAGTCAGGTGTAACCAAAGATACTTGGTGAACACTAACCACCAAAACCCAAAACATAAGAAGTAGGAAAAAGCAAAGAGCATGCATTTGATGGTGGTGATTATGGACAAAGCTATAAGGAAGACTAGACAAAACATACTCAGAAAATGAACAAGTGAATCTCAGGGTATGTGCATCTAACTTAGAAAATCATATCCTTCTTGCTACATTTTACTTTCTAGCCCCAGAAAGGCCTATTTTGTTCTATTTCTATCATACATGTACTGTAGAGTGTTCTCAAGCTTCATTCTGTGTTCAGGAATGTCATTCTTTGTGCTCTCATGCGGCTTGTTTATGTTCATAAAGGATCTAACAGCATTCCATTCCCAGCATTGATCACTTAGCACAATGGACCACATTTCTTAGCCAGTTCTGGTCTATAGGTGACCAAGTATTCTTGGCCTTACTAGTCTTTTTCTCTCAGTTGACCGGCATGTCCAGCAGCATGTCTTCCTGAAAATCTTGAACACATGAGCTGACATGTAGTTTCACAAAACTCTCAGAATAGTTAAGTCCCTCTTCTGGATTCATTTTCACTACTTCCTTGTCTCCATTTCTGTCTTGATACAAATACTAAGGAGCATTTCTCAAGGTATGGCTGCCTTATGAAAAACCTTTGCTATATCTATACAATCTCAGTTGCATTGGGCCTCTTAGTTTTACACAGACTCACCAGATAATTTGGACCTATCCCATACCTTGACAATGATCACTTCAGATCCCACGTTCCACTGAATCTTTAACCTTGAATATGACCATGTCCTGAGTGTCCCTAGGCTGGGATACATCAGCTAGTTTCCCTGTGTGCTGAATCTGGACACTACTCAATGTAACTCACAAATCAGTTACACTCTTTTGTGTATTGTCTACTTGTCAACTTGTCTACATTGTTAACTACCATTTCTTCCTGCCTAACTCAAGTTTACTGGTGCAGACTTTCAAAGCCTTTGTAGAGTCAAGGGCAAGAATCCCACATAACCTAGATGTTGTTCTCCCACACTATTTTATCCTGTGACCTTTTTTACTCTAGCATCCCCTTTTAGTCTATGTTCCACCAATCAGCAACTATCATAGTTTATGCCATCCATTTCCAAAAGAAACACAGTAGTTCTACATTTTCACAAGAAAATTTAAACCATTAATGGGTATCAGCCTACAGAATTTTCTTCGCCTAATCACCTGTAGGAAAAAAAAATAAGCTTGTGAAGTGGTGAAGTGAAGTAAAATTTGTTAAGTGTAATGGAAAGTTGGCACTGTTTATTCTTTTGGTCTATACATCAATTTTTTCCATAAAATACAAGTTATGCATTATATGTATATATGTATTAGGATATTGAATTACCATTCACAAGCATATACAATTTTATAACATAAACATGTTAAGTTACAAATTACTATTATTTTTAATTCATATAAATAAAATGTAAATACAGGTTACTACCTATTGATAATCTATGGAATACATTTCTCATTCTCTACCAGCAGATAAGGACAACAAGAAAAATAAAATCTTCTTTTCCTGGGACCATCAACATGAGCCTTGCACCGAGACTGTGAAGAAGGCGCCTGCACATCTTCGAGAAGTGCCACACACATCTGGACATTGACTTCCACACCAACAAGCATGTGTGTGAAGAGATCACATTATCCTCAGCAAGAGACTCCGCAAGAAGACAATCACAGCTATGCCATGCATCTGATGAAGCGATTCAGACAGGTCCTATGAGAGGTATCTTATCAGGAGGAAGAAAGAGAGGGGAGAGGGATAATTATGTTCCTGAGGTGTCAGCCCTAGATCAGATGATCACTGAGGGAGATCCACCACCAAGAAAATGTTGAGCAGTACTTTGGCAGTGTCTCCAAACTACACATCACTCAGCCTACTGTTGGGAGGAATTTAAAAAAACACCACTTGGAGTCATTTGAATCTGTTCTGCAATATCTCAAGAAACCTGGAAACCATAAAAAAAAAAAGGAGGAAAGAAAGAACAAAATTGCACATGGTCAAAATATTGTGAAATAATCTTTATTAATACATGTACATTCACGTGTATTTGGTCATACAGAAAGTTTTTAAATTTAAGCTGTGAGTAAACCCTTAGAGAGCTAGAATGGCCTCCACAGGCTGAGATCAGAATATCTGCTCATCCAAATGCTGCCTCAGGACATCAGACCAGCTGCTTCATTACTTAAAGTCTGTATTCTCTCCATGTCTTCACTTCAACCAGAATTTAAATTCTCCATTGTGAAAGAGCTTCATCTAACTTAAAAGAAGCAAAAGATGTTGTCACTCATTGCATTTGATCTACTGTGTCCCTAAACATTTCAAATGTGTCACACACAAAACTGGAGCTCCTGAAGCCAAGGTTCTGTAAAAACTGAGGTAACCTGCAGTAAATACTTTGAAGAAGGGTTCAGCACATAGCAATTTGTCAGTGGATGCCAGCCATCATTATCATAATAACCAGTGATCTAAATCACATGCAATTTTTGACGAAGATCATTGCAAAGAAGAAAAAATATAATAAAAGCTATTCAGCCTGGTGCTCATGCATGAAGCTCAGGCCTGCGATTCCAGCAGTGGACATGAGAGGTCCAGGCAAGGTTGAGGCCAGCTTGCCTTACACGATGAGGTCAAGGTCAGCTTGGGCAACCTGGGAAGATAGCAAAAACCTGTCTTAACAAAGCAAAAAGCGTATGGTTCGAATATCTTGCAGTCCACAAGTACTGAAAATTTGTTGAAAGGTTTTCAGAATGTCTAGCGCTTAGGACTCACAGGGAGTTTCCAGGCAAGAGCATCTCTGTTCAAGCTCTTGCCATATTGGTTAAGGCTAATTAGCTGTCCGTGTCAGCCCTACCAAATAAGGATTTCCCCATGAGATCCAAGTTTGAGTGATCCTATAAATGGAATATTTGATGTTATTCTTCTGACAAGCACAAAGGAGAAACAGAAGGTGAAAGAACACCAAGTAAGAAGCCATGTGTGTGGGCATATTACCTTTCAAATCCAATTTTACTACGTTAACTTACTATGTATTTTGCCATCACTCACCTTCACTCAATTTGCATAGAAAAAAGAAGTTAAATTTCGTGAGAGGAATCTCTTGGTTTATGAAACCTAGCCCTTACACACACACACACACACACACACACACACACACACACACACACACACTGCTCTGTCTTCTTTGCTGTGAACAGTCTGAAGATGTGAAAACTGGGAAAGCCTAGGTTATGCCAAAGGCCTAGACTCCCAGAGACGACATTCCTTTTTACATACTTCGTCTGTCTTAGTTAACTGTAATTTCTATAGAAATGGATTTCCGTATCAGCTATAACAGCAAGTGGACTGACAGTTACTCATTCCCTAATGGTGAAGCCTGTTGAACAATTGTTCCATTGTGTTCCCAATGCAGATGTTAAACTGCCCAGGCAAGCAAGCCTTAGGAAACACACTCACAAGCTTCTGACTGGAGTGTTCAAATGCAAAAGGAGAAATTTTTTTTTACAGTCTCTTGGTTTTGAGTAATTAAAGATTGGAGGTGACATCAAGGTAGAAGAAGAGAAGCAGAGAAGTAGAAAAAGAGTGAGCTGAGAAAAACGTGCTAACTAAAAGGGTGGCAGGAGAGAGTCTAATTCCATTTACTGAAAAATAGTTTTGTCTGTGTTCTTAGTACCTTTATATAGGATAAGGCTTGGAAGAACACCAGAAAATCAGAGATGGGGAGAAAGGAAAACAAAGAAAATGGCAGAGTTATGGGTCAGTGGTAGAACACTTGCCTATCATGTGTGAGGGGTCCAGAGAATCAATCCAAGGACCACCAGAGAGAAAGAAAGAAAAAAGGATGGGAGCAGGAGGGACAACGTTGATTTAGAAACAGAGATTGAGGGATGAGTATGGAGAGAGATGAGCATGAAAGATACAAGTAGATGATTTAAGTAATAAATATGTGATAATGTCATTTGTTTAAGTAGTCCCGGGGAAGGCGATTATGCAGTCATTCTGAATAAATATCCTTTTATTGCTATTTAAGTGACATTGAAAGACAATCATACTTGCATACCTTGTGTACATTTAAATAGCAATTATAATGGTAGGGGAACCACTGAAGTGACCAGCTATAAGTTTCCAATGGTGCCACCTAGTGTTGGAATTTTTGGGCTGCACCCGTGTTTGGCTTGAGAGCATTGAATGCATGCTCTAGAGAAGAACCTATTCTGAGCCCAAAGGCTCTTATGTGGGTACGAAGTATGCTTGGCAGTTGCTGTGCAGAAATGTTTCTGCTTTGGATTTCACAAGATCCTCCTTGCCTCTTTTCTGGTCACTTGAAATTTCAAATAACTCCCACTTAATGCAACAGGCTATAGCTGCTTAATCCAGAGCATAAAAACTGGCCTTGGAGTTAGTATATTCTCTTTCTCTAGGTAAGATATATATAATATTTGCATGCTTATCTGTCGCATCCCCCTCGACCAGCAAGGATGACACAACTCACAAAAGCTCTTCTCCAGCAGTTTATTCAGGTCCCTTGAAAACAGTCTTCCGAATGCCCGGGCAGACCCAACCCACAGGCTAAATACTATATGAACAACCAATCAAGTAAAGCCACGTGGTGCTATCTTAGAGGCCCACGTATGCGGAAGCAAGCCAGATCAGCGGTCTTTGCCAAATATGGACTTGTTTACCACCGAGAGCGCTCACCATCGGGCTGGTGGAAGGCGGAAACCGGCGCCATCTTTAAGGCGCGGCACATCGCAGCTCTCTACACTTATCCTCTACCTGCTCTCAAAACTGTAAACATGATCTGAAGTCCTCTACATGTCCATGGGCTTTTGTGCTTTATAATAGGAAAATCTGAAAACAATTATCATAAGGAAATGTAATGTCACTACAGAAAAACTAAAGAAATAATCAACATGATTAAAAATATCTCAACTAAGAAAATAGTTACCATCTTGAGTCTTTCATTAATAGCATGTTACCCATTGAAAATATAAATATTCTTGAATTAAAGAACTAGGAAATAAAAACTGTTTATGTAGTAGTAATATAATATTTTCCCATTTCTTTGTGATGTGTTATTTTTATAAACTAATAACTAGATCTGTTGGGTATATAGGACTGAAATAATATGCAACACTCCTCACAACCAGACCATTTGTGACTGTTTTGTTTTTGTTGTTTTGAGATAGGGTTTTGCAGTGTAGCCCTGGGTGCCTGGCACTCTCTATGCAGTTCAGGCCGGTCTTGAACTTACATAGATCTTCCTGGATCTGCCTCCTGAGTGCTGGGACTAAAGGTATTTGTTCACCACCAGACCTGGCTCATTATGAGTGTTTTGCTTTATTAGGCACTAGCTTCTGGTTTTTTTTTCCATATATATTTTTCTCATTAAGAGATATTCCTAGGACTAAAACACCAGCATTCTTTTTTGTATTTGAGGGTGACTATGAAATTTGGGAATAGAGAAAATGGAGTACATCCAGACAAAGGGGAGGACAAACAGATTCTCTGATGCTTTCAAAGGAGGAGTAGATCATCTCTGGAGTGTCCGGAAGCTGGAGGCTGCTACAAGCAGCAAATTTAAAGATAGACAGTGACAAGTACAGAAGCTGTGTGTGTGTGTGTGTGTGTGTGTGTGTGTGTGTGTGTGTGTGTTTGTGTGTGTGTGTGGTGTGTTAACTCTGAAAATGTGTGTAAGCAGAAAGCAGAATGCTTTTTATCATCAGCAAGTGAGCGAAGCCAAACCTGGAACAGAGAAACACAGAGGTGTGCCCACAGCAGATGAACAAGGAGGCTTCAGCCAAGTGAAGTTACAATCACAGGCAGAGGAGAAAGGAAAGAATTAGTGGAGTCATGCTATTTTTTCACTGAGTCACAAAGGAAGAATAGTATGGTCTTTGTAATATACTGTAAAAGGGGCTCATGAATGTTGAAATCGGTGACTAGAGACACCTCACTGTTTACATCTAGAGAGTGGGCAGGCCTAGGACCTGTTGGCTTCAACTGAGTCACATTAATTGGGTATTTTTTCAATTAACATAATTATAAAAATTAGTAAACTTAATGATTATTAGCTCATATTCATGTCAGGTGTATTCACTTCTTAGTCATAATTGTTTGGCATTTGTACCTAAAATGTTATTTTCAACCAAACATGTTTTTCTTATAAATCTGTAGGTTTCCCATTTTCTGGCCACTGTGTAAGCTGTGTGAAGTAGATGGTGGTGAAAATATTTGGAATGAAAGGGGCAAAATTTAACTGGATACATTTCTTTCTAACAATATAGGTATTGATTTAAAAATGATAGATTTCTGCAATTCAAATAGCAGCAATGAAAACACACTAGACTGGGGTAGGGTGGGTGGGGGGGAGTATCAATAGCTTAATTGGTTAACAAAAGGACTGTGCCACGATTCTGAGCGGTCTGCAGTTTGAAAGTCCAAATCTGTCTATCTGCTTGCCAAACACTAGCAACACTGACCAAATTCACCATACCCTTTGTTACCTGGTGGAGCAGGATGGAAGTGAACCGGCTACCCCATAAGAACAGGCAGGCGGGGCATCTCTTGTTTTCATTCAGGTAGATTTCAAAACAAGCTGAAGTCACATGCTTATTTAGGAGACCTTGTTGTGCTTGAGTGAATGTATTTCTTTGCAGAAATCTCTTCTCAGGAACATTTGTTGAGTAGCCTCTAAGAATCATGACAGGAAAGATGAACATGATCTCACCAATAAGCTTTTCCCAAGAACAAAGCTTTTTCATTCTCATTTCACCCAACTTCACAGTTCATTTAGTACCAGAAATAGTCATAAAATCTAATTGTTTTTTTTTTCATGGAAGGGCTACCTGCTACATGTAATAGTTACTTTTTCCCATTTTATGTACTAATTGAGAAAAAAAAACTAAACACATAAATAAAATGCAAGCTATGAAATGCACCTTGAAATCACATCCTGTTCAAATATTTGAGTTTTTATACAGTAAAGAACAAGAGAAGGCCAACTTAGAAAAGAATGCCCAGAAGGCAGCAACACAGAAGGAGCATGAAGACCAGAGGTTTTCCGATACTTAAATGCACCTTGGTTTTTTAAACAGGGAGCCATGGCAGTTACTAATTCTTCTTGTGGATTCTAGCTTTGAACCTTTAGTTTTATGTGTTCAGTTTGAAGCACGTATGGAAACCAAGAAAGGAGAAATCGACCATTGAAGGGGAATGTCTTAAAGGAGGGAGAATAGTAGAATATATGTAAAATGAACGTATGGGGGGGGGACATGTAGCACAGAATGGCTTGAGCAATGTGAGAACTGAGACGATAGAGTAGATGGGGGGCGGGGGGAGAAGATTGTCCAAATTGAAGAATATTTGAATAAGTCACACAGAAGCCTACTACCCTTTATCACAATTAAAAACACAATTTAAAAAAGAGATATTCTAGGTGTGGTATATATTGTTATACAATGTTGGTTGTAGAGGACCCCAAATAATAAATGCTTTTGCCTTTCTTCTTTTTTTTGCCAGCAGAACTAGATACTAAGAGACTATTGACGAGAAGACCACACACATCTATTGAAGAAAACGGAGCCAGAACTAAGATGGAAATTTGTTCCTTGTTGGCTACCTTCCATCAGTCCAAAGGTGTTATGCGGCCTTCTGGGGGAAAAGACTCCATGTAGCTGTGAGCCATATGAGCTTCAAAACAAACCTTCAAGGCAAGTTGCTTACTTGTGCAATAATGGAAGGTCTGTTATGGAGGTAACCAACTACTCTCTAATTGGATTTGACATCTGTTCTACAAGAAAACTTCCATGATGGGATATTATAAACCAGTCAAAATGCATGGTTGGAAAAGTCATAAGTTCTCTGGGGTAGGTTAATAGCACCATTTAGCTAAATTAACATAATTTCAAAAGCTTTATAAATATCTATAGGTATACTCATAGACAAATGCTACTGTGATCCTTAATCAGAGAAGCCCTATGACAGGCTTTTCCTGGGAGATTTAACACACACGCAACTACTGCCCCCATGAGAGACCAAAGTAATGATAGCACCAATGAATCTTTACTGGGGTTACTTACAAGAAGCATGGATAACTCAAAAGAAGATACATCACCAGGAAGCTGGTCCTGACGCAGTGAGGCTCTAGTGAATTGCAACTCTGGAGTTCTCTACAAAATTTTAAGCAATTCAGTGGTTGAATATCTTTCTTCTATTTCTTTTTCACAGTTTAGCTGGTCAGTCTCCACTTTCAACAATTGTTTATTCCTTTGTATATTGCCAAATAGGGGCCTCTTATAAATATTCCAAGTTTTTGATATCTCCAGAATTTAACATTTTTTAACCCCTGAGGCCCCTGAGTTAATAATGTTTAGACTTGAAGGGACTCTTGCGATTCTGAGGAACGTGCTATACAACAGTCTCCTGCCAAGAATCAGGGACATTATTGAAGAGGGACAGGAAGATGGGATGAAGAGATGTGAAAATCCATCCTCTGGGCAGGTCACAGCTAATACAATCATAAACTCACAGCAGCTGTAATTGCCCCTCCCCCTATTCTTCTCTCCTCTTCAGAGAAGGAAGCCACCTCCCCATGGCTACCAACCCACCCTGGCATATCAAGTCATCAAGTCAGGACTAAGCATATCTTTTCCCACTGAGGCCAGACAAGGCAGACCGGCTATGGGAAAGGGATCCAAATGGAAACAAGAGTCGGAGACACCCCTGCTCCAATTTCTATGGGATCCACATGAAGACCAAGGTGCATATTTGCTACATATGTGTGGGGAGCCTAGGTCCAGCACATGAATGCTCCTTGGTTGGTGGTTCAGTCTCTGTGAGCCCCCATAGGATTAGGTTAGTTTTCTCTGAAGGTCTTCTCATGGTGTACTTGACCCCTCCAGCTCCCTCAATCCTTCTTTCCACTTACTCTTCCACAAGACTCCTCAAGCTCCACCTATTGCTTGGTTGTGGGTTCTCTGTATCTGTTTCCATCAGCTGTTGAATGAAACCTCTCAGAGAATAGTTATGCTAGGCTCCTGTCTGCAAGCATAGCAGAGTGTCATTAATAGTGTCAGGGGTTGGCTCTCTCCCATAGGGTGAGTCTCAAATTGGATTAGTCATTTGTTGGCCATTACTTCAGTCCCTGCTCCATCTTTATCCCTACGCCTTTTGTAGGCAGGACAAATTTTGGGTCAAAGGTTTTACGAGTGGGTTGGTGTCCCCCTCCCTCAACTGGCAATCCTGCCTGGCTACAGTAGGTGATGACTGTAGGCTATATATCCCTTGCTGCTGGGAGTCTCATCTAGAGTCAACTCCATAGACTACCTGGAGCCTTTCCCTGTCCCAGAGATACCCTCCTACCAGTTTACGTTCTCTCTCCTAGACCTCTCCCCACCTCTGCTCTCCCCACACCTGATCCTAATCCCAATCCTCTCCCCACTCCCTTTCCCACCCAGTTCTCTCCTTCTGTCTACTTCAGATGTCTATTTTATTTCCCTTCTATGTGAGACTCAAGTATCCTCCCTTGGGCCCTCCTTTGTTACTATAATCCATGGTGGTCTGATAAGATGTAAAGATTTATTTCAATTTTCATATATCTGTTGAAGCTTACTTTGTGACCAAGTACATGGTCAGTTTTGTGGAATATTTCATGAAGTGGTGAGAAAAAAAATATTTTTTTGTGTGTGTTTAGGTGAAATGTTCTATAGCTATCTGATTCATGACAATGGTTAGTTTCATTATTTCTCTGTTTAGTTTCTGCCTCAATGACCTGTCCATTGGTAAGAGTGAGGTGTTGAAATATCCTGCTATAATATGTGATTTAAGTTTTGGTAGTGTTTCTTTTATAAATGCAGGTGCCTGCATTTGGGGTGTAGATGTTTAGAATTGAGACATCATTGTCGTGAATTTTTCCTTTAATGAATATGAAGTATCTATTACCCATCTCTTATGAATAATTTTGGTTGAAAGTCTATTTTATACTAGAATGGCTCTCCATATTGCTTATTTGATCCATTTTCTTGGAAAACCATGTTCTAGCCCTTCGCTGTGAGGTAATATCTATCTTTGTCGCTGAGGTGTGTTTCTTGTATGCCGCAGAATGATGGATTCTGGATTTGGATCCATTCTGTTAGACTGTGTCTTTTTATTGGGGAATTGAATTCATATATGTTGAGAGATATTAATGAACAGTGATCATTATTTCCTGTTATTTTGATGTTGGTGGTGGTAGTGTGTGTGTGTGTGTGTGTGTGTGTGTGTGTGTGTGTGTGTGTGTTTCCCTTCCTTTGGTTTTGCTGATGTGGGTTATTTATTTCCTGTGCTTTCTTGGGTGTTGTTAACCTCCTTGGATTTCCTTCTAATATCTTCTGTAGGGCTGGATTTGTGCAGATATTGTTTAAATTTGTTTTTGTCATGGAATATCTTGTTTTCTGTATCTATGGTGATTAAAAGTTTTGCTGGGTATAGTAGTCTGGGCTGACATCTGTGATCTCTTAGATTCTGTAATTTATCTATCCAGGCCCTTCTGGCTTTCAGAGTCTCTGTAGAGAAGTCTGGTGTAATTCTGACAGGTCTGCCTTTACATTTTACTTATGCCTTTTCCCTTGCTACTTTTAATATTCTGTCTTTGTTCTGTACATAAAGTTTTGATTATTATGTGACAGAAGGATTTTCTTTTATGATTCAATATATCTGGTGTTCTGCAAGCTTCTTGTATACTCATAGGCTTCTCTTTAGGTTGGGGAATTTTTCTACTATTATTTTGTTGAAAATATTTCCTGCATCTTGGAGCTGAGATGCTTCCCCTTCTTATATTGCTATTATTCTTAGGTTTTGCCTAATCATAGGGTTCCAGATTTCTTGGATGTTTGTGTAAGGAACGTTTTAGATTTAACATTTTCTTTGACCAATGCCTTGATTTCTTCAGTCGTATCTATGCTTGAGATTCTCTCTTCCAGCTCTTTATTCTGTTGGTGATGTATGTGCCTGTACTTCCAGCTCTCTTCTGTAGGTTTTCCATCTCCAGTATTTCCTCAGTTTGTGGTTTCTTTATTGCTTCTATTTACATTTTCAGGTCTTGAACAGGTTTGTTCATTTTCTTCACCTGTTTGATTTTATTATCCTGTATTTCTTCAAGGGATTTATTCATTTCCCCTTTAAAGGCCTCTCTCATCTTTATAAGGTTGGATTTAAGATCATCTTCTTGTGCTTTGGCTGTGTTAGGATATCCTGGGCTTGATGAAGTAAGATAGCTGGGCTCTGGTGGTGCCATATTGCCCTGGTTCTTGTTCATTGTGCTTTTATGATGGCCTTTAGCCATCTGACTGTCCCGGTGTTGGCAGGATGTTCCTAATGCAGGACTCCTCAGGGAGGCAGGTAAAGCCTTGGATCTGACAATGGAGCTCAGGGAACAGCCACCTGCTCACCTCTGGTTGCTGTGCCCCAGGTAGACCTGATTGTTCCTGGACTCCTGCAAGCCTCCAAAGGAAGGGAAGCAGAATCATGTGTCTGACAGTGGAGCTCAGGAGACAGAGCAAAGCACTTCTCTACGGGCTTTGTGCCCCGAGTGAATCAGACAGAAAGGAGTCTGAGTATGATGCTCTTAATGTTATTTCTAACATTAAATGGCTACATATAGGCTTTACGATGATGTCTTAGGGTTTCTTTTGCTTTGATAAAGCACCATGATCAAAATCAACTTGGGGAAGACAGAGTTTACGTTAGCTTACAACTCTCAGGTCACACTCTGTCAGTCACTGAAGGAAGCAAGGGCAAGAACTCAAAGCAAGAACACAGGGGCAGAGGCCATGGAGTAGTGCTGCTTACTGGCTTGCTTTTCTTGAATTGCTCTTCATAGCTTTCTCAGCCTGATTTCTTATAGTGCCCAGGAGCACCAATTAGGAGTGGCAGGGCTACAGTGGGTAGGGCCCACCCACATTATTTATCAAGCAAGAAAATGTGCCATGGGCTTTCCTGCAGGCCATTCTGGTGGAGACATTTTCTCAGTTGAAGTTCTTTCTTCCCAAATGACTGTAATTTTTGTTAAGGTGACATAAAGCTAGCCAGCACAAATCAATTGTCCTTAATTTAGTTAGAAACAGTAGAGAGTTTAGAATGCCATTCTAAAATTGGTCAGTGGAGCTTTGGAGTATAAAGGATGGATTGATAAGAAAACACCATAATAAACTAAAGATGAGATGATTGCAAACAGAAAAAAATATTATATCATAAAACTAAGTAAAGAACTATTCAAGGAAAGAGTAGTGAAGCTAATTAAATGGCAGAATAAGATTAAGGAGTATGAATCTGAGAGGACCACATTGAATTCTATGGGAGTGTGGGAAGGGGCATGATTAAAAAGTGAGCAAATTTAGCTCCTGGAAAAATTTTGCTACCAGTCACTGTCAGAATCAGAAAATGGTCCAGAGACCATGTTGAACAAAATTTTGGATGGATGGCTGTTCTGAGTATCTATGAGGAACAGAACCTGGTTCTTCTTTTGCCATGTTCGTTAAGGGATAAATGCAGGGGATCGTGACCACATGTGCAAGCTGCTGTCACTTTTCACTGAGCACAACAGAGACAAGATTAATTTGGTCAATAAATATTTATTGAACATCCTGGTATATGCCTGGTTACAAGCAGAGCAAGGAAAATGAAGTAGAATCATAACAGTTTCAGTTGAGAAAGGACTATTGAGATAATACTGTCCATGGAAGGCTTCTCAATTTTTAATGTGTAGACAAATAACCTGAGAATTCCTTATAAATGCAAATTCCAATTCCATTATTTTTTAGGACAGGCCCAAGGATGCTATGTTCTTAATACACTGCTGAATGGTGCTTTGCTGCTAGAAGGCAGAGCACACTTTGAATAGCAAGGGCAAAAGTGATGAGAAAGAGAACTCTCAGAGTTGCTACACCGGAATGACTTTTCCATAATATGCTCCCACTGCAAGAGGCTCTGATTCAGAAACATGAATGGCTTTAAATCCACTCAGGTCTGAAAAACCATAACTTACCATCTCTCTACAGAGGAGGAATTGAACAAATGGAGACCTTATGTAAGAGTCAATATTTACAATTGTTAGGCCTACTAAGCGGATCCATATAATAACTTTTCACCCTAGTTTCTGAACAAAAGGTGAAATGCAAATAGTGGCTGCTAAGTTGAACAATGTATCTTATCAAGATAGACTGCATAATTTCTTAGCACACAGCCTGGAAGACAGTCCTTTATTTCAGCACTCAGGTACATATACTTCTGGCTTGTGGTGTATCTTCCCACAGGAGTGGTGTGCTTGGAGGACACTTAACGATGCATGCTCACTGTGGCAGCTAACCCTCAAAAGAAAGATGGACAGAAATAAAGTGAGAATTCTTACTTTTGTTTGAAAACCAACCTATGGGGGGCAAGATGGCGGCGACCTACACTGACGCATTTTGAACACGGGGAAAAAAGAGCCATAAAAAACACAGAGTTATTGGGCACTGTGCAAAAACCGGAGGGGCTAGACCCTCCCGGGAACACTCACAGCTCCCAAGGGACTGTTAAAAGTCCCAGGGTAAGGCTCTCTCCCCATCTCTCGCAGACACGGAAGCCACTAAACCCGGGATTCGGGAACTCCCATTTGGAGAGGCACCTGGTAAGATCGTCCCCAACTCAAGCAGGCAGAATCAGAAGCCACTTGGCGATAGTTCACTAGCCTATTGGACTCCCCACACCTCAGGTAGAACTTATACCCACTTAAAAAATTTTACGAGATAGTGGAAGTCTTAGCAAGGAACAAACAGGGGCCTCAGCGGGTGGTCCGCAGCCGCTCATGAAGCTGAGGGCGGGAGGTTCCGAGAGAGCGCAGAAAGATGGGAACACAAAGGCGGGCGGGAGGGGCCGAATCCCGCGCACTTACGGCAGTGCAGCTGGGGAGGAGCCCGGCTGGCAGGGCCAAATCCCCGCAAACTCATGGCAGGACAACTGGGGAGAGAGTCAGGCGTGAGCTGGGCCAGGGATCCGCTCACCCACGGCTGAGCTGCTGGGGCAAGAGGTCCACTCAGGCGGCCGGGGGATCCGGGGCTCTGTGCACCCACGGCCGAGCAGCCAGGGGGTGAGACCCGCGGCTGCGCAGACAGGGAGGGAATCAGGCACAGAGGCCAGGCCTGTGGCGAGAAGCCTAGTGAGAAACCAGAAATCGGAACCATAGCTGTATTCTGGAAAATCCAGACATATTAGGTGTGGAGCAAGACCCTGTCAGCCTCCATGACGACAAACAAAGCCCACAGAATCTGTGCCTGGGCAAACAGGTCCATACCATCAGAACCATTACAGGCTGATAACTCAGAGTGCAACACAGAGAAGTCTGAATTGGGAGCAGTGAAACAATCCTGGTCCATTACTCACAACCTGAGAATAGGCTGCACCAGCTCACAGTGCCTCAGGCGATTAAAACCACAGTGACCCTGAAATCCCCCTGGTAAGCAATGACAGATAGCCAAGTAACTCGTCCCCTGCACCAAATCATCCACTGTGGATCCAAGCACAGAAAACGACAAGAACAGACAGCTAAACGCATCCAATGGCCAAAGGTCAAAAAAAAAAATAGAAATCAAGGAAATATGTCTCCAAAAAAGCAGAATTATCCTAGCTCATCCAATTTGGATGACCTCACACCAACAGAAACACATGAAAACGCTGACAATTCTGCATCATGGAAAGTGATAGAGTCCCTGCAAGAAGAACTTAAATCTATGAAGGAATTCAAAGAAGCCACAATTCTACAAGTCAAAACAAGGAACAACACCATGAAAGAGCTCCAAGCCAGGGTGACAGAGCTTGAACAGGAAAAGGAAAAAGCAATGAAAGATTTTCACACAAAAACAAGCAAGCTGGAGAAGGAAATGTACAAAATGAACAAAACCATACAAGACATGAAAATAGAAATAGAAACAATAAAGAAAACACAGTCAGAGTTAAAAGAGGAAGTGGAGAACCAAAGGAAGAGAACAGGAACTACGGATGTGAGTATCAACAATAGGATGCAAGAGATGGAAGACAGGATCTCAGGCATGGAAGATTCAGTGGAAGAAATCAGTACAACATCCAAAGAAAATGAGAAGGCTAAAAAATCTCTCACCCACAACATCCAAGAAATCAAGGACTCAATGAAAAGACAGAACCTAAGAATTATAGGTATAGAGGAAAGAGAGGACTCCTGACTCCAAGGTCCAGGAAATATCTTTAACAAAATCATAGAGGAAAACTTCCCAAACCTGAAAAAAGAGATGCCAATAAAAATCCAAGAGGCTTACAGAACACCAAACAGATTAGACCAGAAAAGAAACTCCACTTGCCACATAATAATTGAAACACCAAATGTACAGAACAAAGAAAGAATATTAAAAGCTGTAAGAGAAAAAGGTCAAGTCACATACAATGGCAGACCCATCAGAATTACACCTGACTTCTCATCAGAAATTTTAAAAGCTAGAAGGGCCTGGACAGATATACTACAAGTCCTGAGAGATCATAGGTGCCCAGCCAGACTATTTTACACAGTAAAACTCTCTATCAACATAGATGGAGAAAACAAGATATTCCATGACAAAATCAAATTTAAACAATATCTACCCACAAACCCAGCCCTACAGAAAATCCTAGAAGGAAAATCCCAACCCAGAGAAGAAAACTCCACTCAAGAAAACAAAGGGAATAGAAAACCCCTCAGCAACTAAACCAAAAGAGGCACAGGGCCACCACCTATACCAAACTAATGGGAAATAACAACCCAAGGTCATTAATATTCATCAACATCAATGGACTCAACTCCCCAATAAAAAGACATAGGTTTACAGAGTGGATCCGCAAACAAGACACTTCCTTATGCTGTATACAAGAGACACATCTAACTACAAAAGATAGACACTGCCTCAGAGTAAAGGGCTGGGAAAAGGTTTTCCAAGCAAATGGACCCAGGAAGCAAGCTGGAGTAGCCATCCTAATATCAAACAAAACAGACTTCCAACTGAAGTTAATGAAGAAAGACAAAGAAGGGCACTATATACTCATTAAAGGGAATATTCATCAAGAGGAAATTTCAATACTGAACATCTATGCCCCAAATACAAAGGCACCTGCTTTCATAAAAGAAACATTTCTAAAACTTAAAGCGCACGTCGATCACAACACATTAGTAGTGGGAGACTTCAACACCCCACTCACAACAAGGGACAGATCATCAAGACAGAAGACAAACAGAGAAATATTGAGTCTAACAGAGATCATGAAACAAATGGACCTAACAGATATCTACAGAACGTTTCACCCAAACACAAAGGAATACACCTTTTTCTCAGCACCCCACGGAACCTTCTCCAAAATCGACCACATAATTAGTCACAAGGATAGTCTCAATAGATACAAGAAAATTGAAATAACACCTTGTATCTTATCAGACCACCACGGAATAAAGCTGGTCTTCAACAGTAAAAGAATCAACAGAAAGCCTACACACACATGGAAATTGAACAGCTCCTTACTGGATGACCACTGGGTCAGGGAAGAAATAAGGAAGGAAATCAAAGACTTCTTAAAATCCAACGACAATGAAGACACAACATACCCAAACCTATGGGATACATTGAAAGCTGTGCTACGAGGAAAGTTCATAGCACTAAGTGCTTTCAAAAAGAAAATTGTGACAGCTCATATTAGTGAACTAACAGCTAAGCTGGGTGAATTGGAAAAAAAAGAAACAAACACTCCCAAGAAGAGCAGAAGACAGGAAATCATCAAACTTAGAGCTGAAATCAACAACTTAGAATCAAAAAGAACTATACAAAGAATCAATGAAACCAAGAGTTGGTTCTTTGAGAAAATCAACAAAATAGACAGACCCCTAGCCAAATTAACTAAAAGGCAAAGGGAAAGAACACAAATCAACAAAATCAGAAATGAAAAGGGAGAAATAACAACAGACATTGAGGAGATCCAGAAAATATTCGGACATTACTTTAAAAATCTAT
>CAJQZJ010031917.1:4553182-4570289 GCA_907164525.1 Lophiomys imhausi
GTCCCTCCTGCTCAAGCTTTTAAGAGAAATATCTTGTGGCCAACTATAATCTTAATTTTGTATCAATATACAAATATCAATACTGACATAGACCAATACAATCTTATTTTTGCACAATAAACAATGGTCAATACCACTTTAGCCAAATATACTATTAATTTTGTATCAATATACAAGGGTATAAGGGCATATTCAATAATAGTTGGCCACAATGGTATTGACCCTTGTATATGGATGCAATATTAAGATTGTATTGGGCCGCATAGGCATTGATCTTTGTATATTGATACAAAATTAAGAGTATATTTAGCCACATTTGAATAGATCTTTGTATATTGATACAAAATTTAAGGTAACGCTTCCTAATGGTATCGTACAAAGAGATACTTAAAAATGAAATGTGAAGCTCTGGCCTCTTGATACCAACCGTCTTCAACTGTTTAGGATAGTTAAGAAAAACAAACTCCTAGTCATGCATGCATGTCACCTTGTTAGCTACTAAGACAGTCTATCACAGATATTCTCTAAGCTACTCAGTAATCAAGTTGTTAAGAGACAAGCAACATTTGCTTATCTAAATACAAGAGATAGATAGGGCATCTTCAAAAACCCCAAGAGATCTGCAGAATATGGCATTCAAAGATGTGGTCTTAAATTAAGATTTTTTTTTTTTGAAATCGTGACATATCAGCTCCTGACAGCACCCCCTATTCTACTCCAAGTAGAAGAAAAGCATTGAAGAATCTCCACTATAAGATGGTTGAATTAGTGGCAAGCCTATCTCTTGGCATGTAAAAACTCCTTGCTTCAACTGCAGACAGACTGCTGTCCAAAAAGGACAAAACTTGGTAGCAGGGAAGTCGACAGCCTAACTCTGCCAAGACAGGGTAGGTTAGTCCTTCACAATCCCTGCTCTACAATAAATGTCTGTCAGAGAAACAGGACCAAAAGGCTGAAGACTGATGCTGGAATGTATGGAGAGAAAATGGGAACTGTCCAGGTAGTCACTGGTTTGTCATTTCTTAGTATTGGAAGCTGCAAGCCCTGCACTTCCTATACAATCAGATATATTTATCCTTCTCAGCTCTCTGAGGTGGTTGAAGAATAGACAGCTTGAGTCTCATAGCTAAATTTTGAGTTGTTTAGGAATCAAGAGGGTGTTCTAGATCTAAGAAGATGGTTATAATAGTGATGCAAGTTAGTATGAAAACTAAGTCAGTTATAGAACTTTAAACTCATGGAGATGGTTAGAAGGTAGAAGGTTAAAGTCAGGGGCCAAATATGTATGAACTGGACATTGGGAAGGTATACTGGGCCATTTAACTCTCATAAATGTGGCATATTTAATTCTGCTGTTTTGTATAGAATTTATTGTTATAAGAGAAAGAACCATTTGTTGGATTGAAAAGAGAAGCTGTTGGGGGGGGGAAGAGGGTGGAAGGGTGGGACAGGAAGGGGGAATAGGGAAGGTTTTGTGACTGAGATGTAACTTGAAAAAAAATAAAGTACTTAAAAAAAAGAGAGAAATATCTTTTATTTTGGAGAAAAATAACAGAAGATTCCCAAAGATATTAGAATATATGTGTACTTTCAACTGGCTTCTTCTAGTGTTAAAATCTCACCTGATCATGGTGTATTTCTCAAAACTAAAATGCCTTTGGATTTTACTTATTTTTCCCATTAATGTACTTATCTATCCCATTACCAAATCCAGTACACCAATAAGCTTTTAGAGAATTATTTTTAAAGAAGTTGCTGATTCATAAAAGCTATTTCAGCGTCAGGTTCTGGACCTGAAGCCCATCATCATTTCCACTTTATGACTGAAATGACTGCTACTGTCATTCCTGAGTAGCTTCTATGGGAATAGGGTGTGTGGTAACCTTAAAACATATGACCCCTCCCCTCTTTCATGTCCACAGACTCTGAACAAGCAGGAATCAGTCTATCTGTGTTTCTGTGTCTGTCTGTCTGTCTGTCTGTATCTCTCAATCTCTCTCTCTCTCTCTCTCTCTCTCTCTCTCTCTCTCACACACACACACACACACACACACACACACACACACACACACACACTTGGTTATACCTTTACCCTCAGAAAGCTACATAGTGTATAGAAAATAATTTGAATAATACATTATGTCTTAGGGACCAATATTACATGTAAGTTCAACTTAGAACATGCTAGTCTTTTAAGAAAAACTTTTTTTGTTTGTTGTCTTTTGTGTTGTTTTTTTTTCCCTTTGGTGGGCTGGTTGTGAGACAGAGTATCACCATCTAGCACAGACAGGGCTGGAATTCATATATAGACCAGACTGGCCTTGAACTCAGAGAATTAGCCTGCCTATGCTTTCTGTGTAGTGAGAATAAAGGCATGATTTCATACATTTTGACCCCTACATAAAAAATTTAGAATTCTGCTGAGAAACATATTATTATGCCAATACATCACCTATGACTGTTAGATACTTGAATCTCTCTTTATTACATTACACAGAATTTAAAGCAAAAGAACATAGAGGTAGTATCTCTAGAACACCTTGAACACTACCAACCAGTTTTGCATTAGAACATTGGGAAAATATTTGCTTAAAAACCAGGCTTACTTAAAGTTTTAACATGATAATGTGTGCCATATATATGTATAGAATAGAAATGCTGGACAGTGAACTTACTAATGGACTCTTAAGTGGAAAGCAGTTCAAGACTGAAACTACCCCTCCTGCAGGAATCATCCACGAGAGCTGTACCAGACTCTGTTTCCAAGACCATGTGAGAGATGCCCTTTCACAGCTGGAAATCACCAATTAGAGGGAACAGGTGCTGTTTTATCCTATGTCCAGTCATCCTTGAAGTGACTCCCTCAACAATTCTGAGCTGCTCCTCCTTGGGAATGGAGAACTTCCAACACACCGCATCTGGTATAACAGGTCCAGACTTCCCTAAGGTCTCTATATGTGAATTGCACTTTGATAGTCAAGAATTTCAAGAACTCTGGTGGTTTATAACAAGTTCCTTGTGGGTTTTCTATGAAACTTGCTGTGGTAGGAAATGATGCAGGTTTAGTCACAGGCTTTCTGGCTTAAGTAATATGTAATATATATATATATATATATATTAATTTGCAGAGGGTGGTGTGCTAAGGTAAGGTGCACACCCTAGTGTGTGATTTTAAACAGGTTGAACGAGTTTGACAAGTTTGACTGCTGTTTCACTCCTTCTGAGTTGAGCAAGGACATTCCTTTCCTGCTCAGATCTGATGAAATCACAGATTTGGACAACAGCTCAGAAGGCCTGCTTTGTCTTTGAAAAAAGTCCCTTCTGATTCACTAAAGGGGAGACATGGTAACATGCAAATGCTATGTGTCACATGAATTCTGGCCTGCCCCTCAATGATTCTGTAAGAGGATTCAGAGACTGATGACAGAACTTTGAGAACATGGAATCATTCACGTTTTGACCAACAGCAGACACATAATACAACTGTGGTCTCATAAGATTATGATGGATGCAAATATTTCCTCCTCCTGGTGACACTGTAGCCATGGTAAAGTTGCAGCACAATGTGGAGAAGTTCATATAAACCTATCTACTGTGGTGCCTATATAATCATTTAAAAGCATCCATGTAATAAAATTATAAATTATAAATGAAGCATCATAGTGAGTACTGATGCATTTATTATAAGTTTTATGGCTAGACTGTACTTCCTCCTTAAAGTTTGCAATCAGACAGTAAGTATGTCATGTGGCAACAGTACGCCCCCCACCCCATGCCTCCTGTCTGCCACTTCACTAGGTGGCATGGAGAAGCCATACTGAATGATTGGTCTTCACCATATGGTTTTGTGTGAGCACAATAATATTCACACGGCATAGAAGTTACTGAAAGGTACATGTCTCAGGACTACGTTATGTGATGGTTGACAGCATTTGAATAGAAAGAAGAAAGTTGATGTCTTCCTGTTATACACTCCCACATACACAGTTGAGATTTTCCCATTTTGCTTTTGCATTATTCAAATGTATACTAGCCATTTTACTCTGAAACATAAAAAATATGACAACTTCATTCAAAAGTTAAAACAGTTACTAAATTAAATTTCACCATAGACTCCCCAATGGGATCTATTATGAGATTAAAAACTACAAACTTGAAAACATGGAGCCAGGTTACAGATGTTATAACCTGACATGGGTAGCCGTTCCATGTATTTCAATGTCTAAGTTAAAGTACCTAGAGCTGCATAGGGTCTGTTCTGGGTCTGCTGAAAATATCCTGCTGCCCTGAATGGTACTCTACAGACTGCAAAGAGCTGAAGCGGAAGTGTGAAAGGCCCTTACCGTGAAGCACAGTCCACTCTCCCTAAGGAGGATGGCACCACTCCCTTCTGTTCCCCACACTCCATGTTCCCACTACTCTACACCTCTCTGCTCAAGCCAGTCAGGATCTCTCTCTCTCTCTCTTGTTCTTCTGTAATACCACCCTTCTTATGTTTCCTTGACACCCCTTCAACTGTTTCATTTGATAAAAATATGAGTTAATGGAAGCCAGGAGAAAACATGGTGGTTGGCTACCTCAAGTCTTTACCCTCAGAGACTCAGTTGGGACCAGTTTCTGGAGTCAACGCAGAAGGAAATACCTCCGCGCTCACAGTGCTGATTCAGTATTCTGCTCGCTTTGCATCCTTTATTAGGCCCTGCAGCCTGCAATATTCCTCGCCCAACCTTATCTTCATGTATCCATCCAGACCCCCTGTGACTCCTAAGATATTGCACCTCACTCTAGTCTATTTACCTGACAAACCAACAAAGCTTTAACAAAGTGAATTAAAAGTATTCACAATGGTCTTCTTCTTTTTTTTATTTTTTGAAATTCTAAAAAGTTTATTTGAAATTAAACTACCTTTCCCTTAGGCTGCACATTAGTTCCTCAAAGGTAGAAGGCGATGGCAGCCATTCTGCATGATCCAGCTCAGGGTCCACAGGAACCAGTGAGCACAAATCTTCAGGTGTGTTCAGTTAAAGCCATCCTGGTATAACAGGTGCTTGCTTGCAGCTCTCATTCCCTGTAGCTTCTATTCCCACAAACTTGTAAATGTTGAAGTCCTATGGCTTTTGAAACCATATCCTTTACCATAATTGAGAGGAGGTGGTAAGCAGGAAGGAACTACCCAGAGAACATGATATACCCAATTTAGTTCCCAGCAACCACCCTGGGAATGGTTTCACATGAGAATCAAAATAGTCAAGCTCACAGTGAAAGCTGCAACCAGTGCTATAACTGTCTGGAACAAGAGAAATGATGTCCAGAACTTTCTAAGTGTAGTTGTAAAAAGCCACATCCCAGAGCTGCGTCTGTGCAGCTTGTTTTGAAAGAAACAGATGTGGGTGAAGAAAGGGTGATCAAAGCAGAGAGTGTAAACCTTAAAGTTGGTGGCATCTGGAGCCCACACTATGAAGTGTACACATTGCCCTAAGCAGCAGTACCCCATTCACCAACGTGTCAACAGTAGAACACAGATACAGAATAGTCCCCACATAACAGACAATCATGTTAAAAAACCCAACTGATTCCCACCTTTCATATCTTAGACTCCACAATGCCCAGATTCTTCCTCAAGGTCCTCTTCGTGTAGCCCTGTATCTCATAGCAACCTAGCTGTATCTCTAACTAGTCTTTCTTTCCAGAAAAATATAGATGCCTTCCTTTGTGGAGGTAGCCCTCTGGTCATTGCCAGGAGTCCTCGGTCTGTGGTCCAGGCCTACCAGGACAGCTGTGAATAAGACCAACAACCACCCTAGCAAAATCTATACTTACTTAAAACATTAATGAGATTTTACTATTTGAAATTCAATCCCACAGTTTCCAGAGCATGAACTTTGTAGATTAGAACATTGTGTCACAGTGTCAAAAGATTAGACAAATCTGACAGATTCTTGGCTGTGATGTATTTTCCACCCCCAATCATCACTGACTTCTTGTCTAAACATTCTCTTCCCATTTTGTAAAAATAAGTTATGCTAGAGCTCAAGAAAACTTTAGTTTTCTTCTACTGAACTATTTTCATTCCATCCTGCCTTCTTAAAAGGTGAATGTAACACTCTGCTCTCATGTTCACGTGTCCTTCCATTTGTTCCCCCATTCCATTGCAATCTGGCACACTTACTCTATGGTTCAAGCAGTCCACGGCCTCTCCAGCATCACTTTATCTCAGAACAAATCCAGCATTCCTTTCACTTTCAGCTCTATTTCAGAACAACATAATTGACTAGAAAAATCATTTATTCCATGAGTCTTTCATTTTCCCTTCCAATGAATATTCCCTTTCAGTATACCATTTAACTATGTACTTTTTAGATCATACTTCCTTCTCTGGCCTTACAACTCTTTGATTTGGGCTTTCCCCATGTTTACCTTTTCTTACCTCCACAGCATATTGCTTATATATGAACTACTTTTATTCAGTTTTATTCCAGGAGGTCATTAAAGATGCCCATCTACATGAGAAAGAAACAATAAAACTCAGGATTTGAGCTAAAAAGATTTGTGTAAAAAGAGCAAGTCAATTAACTAGTTACTGAAAATTTTAAATGTCTGAAAAAATTTATTTGCCTTCTATATTTTCAGCTAGGATAATCAATAGAGCTTGGATACCCTTTCCACAGTACAGACCTATAATTTATGAGGGCACACAAGCAGAAACAAGGAAAAGACTTAAATATGGGGCAGACATTTTCACACATCCTCCATAGACTTCTACTTACATTTCACTGTTTCTGACTATGTTATTTGACAAATGTAATTGGAGAAAGTATCATGACAATGGATGTAGAAATGTCTATTGAGTGAGTCAATCATTAGCTTAGTATAGTAACTTCATTATTATTAAAAAATCAAACAGAACCAACACAAAATGAAAGATTGTGTCTTCTAGACACAACAGGGAAGCTGTATTCAGGAAATCTCAAAAATATGGCTTCCTAAACATGTCTGTAACAATTCCAATACCAGCTTACCTCCTAAAATATATTGGGGAAATCTCACAGTTCCTTAATCCTATAAGAAGGTCTATAAGCAGTTTTCAAGAATGAAAATTAGTCTTCCTTAGGGACTAATTGATTATTCATTATATAGCTGTCAGTCCTGAAAACATATTCACACAAGCAGCACTAAATGGACTCAGCAGGTTGCATTTATATATTTTGTGCATATATGTGTTTGTGTGTATGTGTATATGTTTACAACAATAATAATTATTTAAAAGGTCATGAATATGAAAGGAAGTAGGGTAGGGAAACAGGAGAGGTAAGAAGGAGGAGTAGAAAAAAGAAATGATATATTTTAATTAAATTCAATAAAATAAATAGCTAAAAAGTACTTAATTGACATCCAATTAAAAGATCAACTTTAAGTTTAGCACTCAGGAGGCAGAGCAGGGTGATCTCTGTGAGTTCATGGCCACCCTGGTCTACATAGTGAATTCCAGGACATTACAGGACAGTCAGAGCTACACAGTAAAATGCTATCTCAAAAAACCAAAACCTAAGGCAAACAAACAAAAGAACAAGAGTAATAAAATTGAGGCTACTATTAGTTTCATTTCCTTTTGCTGACATAATTCCAAAGCCTGGAAACCATTACTGTCAATTTTCCAGTTTTATAGGTTCTGCTATAGAGTGAGTTCCACAGTGTGAGTCAACTATAGATCCAAATTTTCAAAGAAAAGAGTATTTCCAGGACTCAAAGAGACAAAGGAGAGTGGACCTCTGTGAGTTTGAGGCAAGGTTGGTCTACATTGTAAGAGCTAGAGCAAAGCAAGCATACATAGTGATATCCTGTCTCAAAAAACAAAACAAAACAAAAACAAAAGAAGAAAAAGTATGCCCATACTGAATATAATATAGAGACAGTTCTTTGCCATTATTGCATTAAAAATATAGTACAAATACAATTTACATAGCATTTATATTTTATTACTTATATAAGTAAACTAGAACTGACTCGAAGTCTGTGAGAGGATGTGTGTACATAATATGCAGATAGTCTATCCCGTTTTGTACAAGGGACTTGAGCATGCTCAGATTAATGTACCTAGAGGAAATGCTGGAGATGATAGGCTACAGAGTGATGATTTATGTCTTCTTTTTTTCAGATTTCTGTGCAGGGAGCATACCCACATAACTAAGTATGACCAATAAGGGGGGAAAAAGCTGAAAGCTCCTGGAAAAAAATGAATTATTGCTAAAGGCATAAAGAGCTCTCTTACCTTCAGATGAAAGGCTTGAGGCTCTATCATCTCCCTTAATCACTTCAAAGTAAGACTGTTAAGAAGTAAAAACCATCATGCTAAGGAAAGTGTGCAGAGAGAGGGTTTTACAAAAGTCAAAAAAGAAACGAGCTCCAGGATTACTGTTTAATTATCACTCCACAACTCCAAAGGTGTTTTCCTCTAGATTTCTGGTTCTAACATGATGGTCACCATTATGTTTTATGCCATTGTAATTTGACCAAAAGTTATTATGTGGTGTGATCAAAAGTGTGTGAGAGAAATATGAAATGATCTTATACACCATCTACCTGGTTCTCGTTTGTGCTCTATAAACTCTAAGCATGTACTCAACAGAGATCTGGCTTGTCTATATCAATGCACACTCTATATTGTTGTAATGCTGTCTCATGGATAAAGAAATCTCCAAATAACTGTAAATAATGAACTTGATTCTACTTTTTAACATCCTTCGGGGACAAGGAAGTTGGCCAATGGAATTGAGAGGCCAAGACAGTATAAGAATTGATAGCCTCTAATCCTTCCTTAAAACATTCCATATTTTATTCTATTAAAGACTTTCCAAGAATTCGCACTAGAAGCAAACTTTTTGTTATTGGTGGTGGTACTGGATGTATGTTGTTTGTTTGTTTGTTTACGTTTTGAGGTCTACCATTCTAAAAATCTGGTGAAAGGCTTAGTGTTGACCAAGGAGCCACTAGCTGTAGAATTAGAGATAGCAAAGAGAAGCATGGCAATGTATTCCTGTAACCATAGCAACTGGAGAGGCTGAGGCACAGGTATCAACAGTTCAAGGCCAACCTGTGCTATATAGTCAGACTTTGTCTCAAAAAATGATAAAATAAATTCAATGCTTTGTTATTTAAATTTATATGTTTAAAGAATCAACATAAGATCAATTAAAAGTTACAGCGATATTCTATTTTGTGCGCAGCAATATAATGTGTTTTATGCTTTCAGTGTATCTTCATTTATGCTAATCATAGTTCAACTGTCCAGTAACCATTTACTGGTTAGCTTCTTCCACATTAGAGAGTGTAAGTATAATATAGATTAATTGAGTCTATATAAGAAATTTCATTTTCTAAATACCTCTTGACATTTTTACTGTAATCAAGTAACTAAGTAAACCTTTAATGAATAAAATATTTTGTTTAGTAATGAAAAATGCACACCATAGAGAAACCACAACTACCCTTTTTCTGGGAAGAACACAGTATAGAAAAACATATTTGTAAAAGGTGGATCACTGAAAAAGTCCCACAAATTGTGGTAAAGGAGATATGAAAATGGTGTTATGGGAACACTAGGAGAGAAAAAAGTTATTACACAGAATTCAAGAGAATAGAGAACCTGCATACAGCTGTGAGGAATGAGAAGAGCGCATGATGTGGAGAGAGGGGAGATTCCATGGAGGGACACAAACTAAGAGTGGAAGAGATTCCCAGTATGTGGTTACCACAGGGGTGAATATGAGTGTGGAACAGGGCTGTTGACACAGGTAGGATGGCATGGGAACTCGTGGGAACATAGGATAGCTGGATGTCCAGGCTACACAAAGCTTCCCTTCCTCATCTTTTGTATTACACAGAATGGCATCATCTTTATAAATAATGGCTTCCATTATTAATGTTCACTCCACTTTTTTTTTTTTTTTTTTTTTTTTGGTTTTTCGAGACAGGGTTTCTCTGGGTAACAGTGTAACAGCCCTGGCTCCTGGCTGTCCTGGACTTGCTTTGTAGACCAGGCTGGCCTCGAACTCACAGAGATCCGCCTGCCTCTGTCTCCCGAGTGCTGGGATTAAAGGCGTGCACCACCACACCCAGCTCTTGCTCTACTTTTTGAAACCTAGTTCTACAGAAAAGTTATACCTTAATCGCTACCTGTCATTATTTTACCTTTTATCAACTATCTTACTGTTCTCCATAGGAAAGCAGATACACCACTCTACTTACATGTTTTCCATATAACAATACACAGTCCTCAAATAATAGGACTTGTCATCATCATTATTAGCATTCATCTGAAATTTACCAAGTGAATGAGATGACTATCTCTATTGGCTGACTAGGATTATTCATCTCTTCTTAGTAGTTAATCACCATGTCATCTATATGGTGAGTCTATAATGTGGATATTGTGATTTGCTGCACCATTACTGCTAAGTGTTGTGATATCGTTATCACACAGATGCCATGTCCAACATGGCTCTAGGAATGGACCTGACTGGGGAAGTGAGGGAATAGAAGACAAACATATACACAGAAAAGCTGGGATCAGGTGGACTGTTGGAGAAACTTCAGCTCCCTTCCTTCCCAAATCTCAGCATGTTTATTATGTACATCTGAAAAAGAAGGTAGGGTTATTGCATTCACTTAAATCAAGGAGGCGGGGTTTGTGGTATTATGGTGGAGTCAAGGAGGCAGGTTTAGCTAATCTTGGTAGGACCAGTTTCTGAAGGAGCAGTCTTCAGGCCATAAAATGCAGAGGAAAAGCTAGTGTGGATGTTTCCTGCACACACTGCCAACACTCTCACTCATAGCAAAAGAGGGCTTTGCCATTCCTCTGAGCTTCACCTCAGAGTGAGGAGTGAAGAAAAAGGCTTTTCCATTTTCACATGTGTCTGAGGCTATGGTTCTTGACATGGCCATGCTCATGACAAACAGTACACATTCACTTAGGATGTCACTCAGGGCTTGCTCCTCTCTTCCTACCCAGACTTTAATTGTTTTAAGTTTATTTGCCCAGGAACAGTACAACAGACATAAGAACTGAGGACTGATGTCCACAGAGTTGGGTCTAGATCACCAGTAGCAGGTAACAGGTCTTGAACTCTATTTTTACCTAATGCGGACCACATAATGTGTTGCCTGAGACATCATTCCCATTATCTACAATCATTTGAAATTCTACAAATTCCACTAAAATGACACTATAAAAAATAAGTGTTCTAGATTTTATTGTGTTCTGTTTTCATGTCAAACTAATATGCCCTCTCTCAAGCTCTCTATTTAGAAAGAATACATTTCATAGACAACTAAGAATCACAAAATTGAGTAGTTGCTTTCATGGATTTGTCTTCATTTGCTTTCCAACAAATCATTTATAATCCTGATATGCCCATGAAAAATGATACTCTGCATCTTAGTTTTACATCAGTCCAAAATCACTCTCCATTAACTCTGCTATTGATTACTTAGCCTTGCTCAATAATAAAGTCAGATCCCTTTCTGGATACGTGGGCAATTTAATCTGAACTATTGAACTCCTTAGCAATTTCCATAAGCCCCTGCGTGCTATTTCTTCTTGTTATATAGCAGGGACAGTGTCAAAGTTTCATCAGTTTACCAAGAAAAATAGTACCTTGAATACTCACATCACTTAAATGGAAAAGTGAACAAAATAAAATGTAATTTAGCTTAAAATATGTTAAAGTGCTCCAGGACAACCCCATATGGAATTTTTTCCTGATGAGAAAAGAGCATGCTATCAACTAAGAGTTCAGGTATTTTTATTTTGAATGACTATAGCTGGTTAATTTAATTCTGCTCCTTGGTGAAACACATATCTGACAGTGGCCTCTTCTCAGTCCTATAATCTTCTTACTATAGGAAGTGATTGGATGAATGAACTGTAAAACGAGATACACGTTTTTAAAAAGGAGCCACTTTCATCTGTAGCTCTCCTCACACTGACGTTTAAAGCTCTTTAGCTGAGTCAGACTTCATGCTGAAGGGACAGGATGACTTGCATATTCTACTCTGACTCCAGGACCAGCTGCTCAGAACAGCTGTAGGCAGAGGCTTTTAAAAGTCTCATTCCTGACAGATTTCTGTTGGCTTTCCCCTGAAACTGAAAATGTACAAATGAAGACTCAGATTCTAAATGGCAATCGAATAAATGTCAAAGATCAGTATGGGAGAGAGAGGTGGAGGACTCCAAACCTGTCTTGCCAGTCTGCCCTGTGTTTCACCTGAGAGTGCCTTGGGACTGCTTTATAGAGGAACTCACTCCAACCTTTAACTAGAGATATACCGGACGAGCAAGAATTTAGAATGTAGGAAACATTTCTATGCCATCCACATCCACAGAAGGGGATGTTGGATAAAATTATGTCAGCCTTATTTCTCTGTGGTTCTCGGATGTTAAAATTGATGAAATGTCACTAACTTTCTTACTTTCTAATGTAACTAGGTATCTTATAAAACAGATAAGGTAAGATGAATGCAGTGTATACTAATATTTCAGACAATTATAATAAATATATAGGGAAGGAAGATAATTCACTTACTGGAATATATAACTAAAGAGTGAGTTTTCTGAATGACTTAATGTCAGCAATAAGCTAAAGGTAAATAAATAAACACCACTTCAAGAGCACCTAACAGCCGGTGAGTCCCCTCCACTCAAAGGATCACCTGTGCGTGCCACTCCCTAGACTGTTAGATAGCAAGGTACAAAAGATCTGTGAAAAGTAACTGGAGGGCATATTTTTGGAAAGAAGCGTGAGCTTCAATGTGTTTCCAAGTTAAAAGAATAAACCAGAGAAACAGCAATGATTTCGAGGGGTAAAGCCAAATTTCTAAGTGTCTTATCTATAAATAGCTTATTTCTAGTTCTTAGAGTGTCCATGTCAATGACAGAAATACAATAGTCATCAAACTTCCATTACATATCAAGAACTCTGACAAACTGTTATAAAAGTAACATGTAACCACAGAGATGGAATAAAGACAGGAAGATTTAAATCAACACTATAAGTAAGAATACAGACATATAATAAATGCTCAGGTGGCATTTTAGTTAAGGCCTTACACAACAACTGAGATTTTGTAAGAACTGAGATCAGGTGTTCCACGGAGGTGAGATAGGGCTCAGAGTATAGATGTATAACTGGACAGAGATTCAATACTTTCTATTTTGTTTTGAAAATGGACCACGGTGACGTCAAGATCTTTTTGTAGTGAGCATGGTCTTGAACTCCTATCTCCATCTCCCAGATGCTTGACACGATAGGCGTGTATAACTCTCACCAGCTCACTGCACAGTAGAATGGCAAGGCGGGGGGGGGGGGGGGGGGGAATTAAAGACTGCAATTGTAGTTTGGAGCTCCATTGATAGTTTAAACTTATTTAAGGAATTAAAATATAAGCCCTGATGGATACAATGAAAGTCAAGTATGCTTAGGTATCTCCAACTCACAGAAGCAAGGTCTCCCATTTTAGTGCCCCAAATCAACTTAGGTCTCTGTCACCTCTTCTTAGAATAAGTTTTGGATTGCTTTCCTCTACTGAGCCATTTAAACATTTGAAACCCAAAAGGTCTGCTGTACTTGCATCATGTCCCTGTTGTTAGTGTAGTGGGACTGAGTGGGAGAGCACAAAGTCACTAGTCACCAAAATGCTGTAAAGGTCTCTTGTTCTTCACATGGACGCTAAGAATCACTGGCAATGGGTCACAAATGGATGGAAGACATGCGGCCAGAAATAATACGCTGGTAGCAATGGATACATCTTATAAGACTGAAGTAGAACTCGGTATGTGAAGAAAAATGAACAGACATTTCAGACAAAATCTAACTATGTATGTCTTCCACACAGCACACTAAATAGCAGAGCTTTTATTGCCCCATCATGGTTGAGTATTTAAGGTACCTTGATAGGCAATTCAATTCAATGATTAGATCTAATCTTTGGAAAGAAAATGCTGATAGATTGAGAAATTTTTAATTTGACACTAACTTAGAGATTTGATAAAAACAAAGATAGTGAAAAGGTGAAGATAATAGATTCGAAGGAGAGTAACAGATATAATTGAGAGTTTTAATTGTAAAGGAAAAGGTATGGGATTCAGAGGGTAAAGAGAACTTTTAAGATTGGGCTTTCTGTCTTCATCATGTGAGGTCATTTCTCTCGACTACAGAAGGAATGTTGATAACTCCAGGATGGATATATCGCAAAATTGGTATATGTCTGAAAATCAAAGAATAAAAACATCATATTTAACTCTCCCATAATGTCCTGGTACACTGAGTGTAAAGAAGGATCATGAAGGAAAAAGAAACATTAGAGAAAAATAATCCACTAATACTTTAAAAGACTATCTGATCATATCTATTTTCAGAGTGAAATTTTGGCTAACTGGTCATTTTAATGGATGTGCTACTAAGTTTTCACTTTATTTTATTTAAAACTAGAAATTAAATACATAAAATGTTAAAATGTTCCTCACTCCTAGTTAAAAATATTTTATCGTTATTTGTAACATCATTGGAAGATACAAATTCTCTGAGATATGGCCCCTCTCTCTGGAGGAGGAAACACTAAGCCCTCCAGATGTATGCCTCAATTAAAAACAGTTTTCTGATACAAGTATGGGCAAGCATTTTTTTAAATGGCCAGGTAACAAATATTTTAATATTTGAGAGCCATCTACTTTCTGCTGCAAATACCTATTACTGCTTTTGAGAAGAAGCACTGTCAGGGGAAAAGTGTGCCTGTGTTCTAATGAAATTTTATTCATAATACCAAGTGGTCAGCTATCTGTGACCCATAGAGTAGAGTTACTGACCCTTTCTCTGAGGTAGAAACTTTCTACATCTATTTCACTCCTAGACGTAGCTGTGAGACCGAAAAGCATTCATGTAAGCGTATCTATATGCACACTATTTAATTTATATAGATTTTCAGATTGTGGTCTTCCAAAATTGATTTAAAAAAACCAGGCCATAATTGTTTTTCTTTTATTATGGTCCTTGGTTGGATTAAAAAAAAAACTCCACTATAGCTCTTTGATGGACAGATTAGACTGGATTTTAATGAGAAACAGAACCATCTAAAAAGAAATCACAAGGGTGCCAAGAATTTGGGGAGTGGCTGCACTTCTGGGAATCCATCAGCTGTTGTTACATTCAAGGCCACCTAGGTATGACACCAATATATTTCTCAAGCTCATTAATACCCACAGGAAATTTGGAGTTATAAAAAATGAGTCAAAGGGCATAGAGACTTAGAAAGATATAGGCAATGGTTTATTCTTGGCACTCAAATATATACGCACCTCTTCGAAGCACATGACTGAACTTCTTCAACATCAAAGAGGTCTTTGTACATCAAGACATGAGATGAACTAATTTATTACAGTAACTATTAAGCTCACAGCAAAACTGTAGTGACAGATATCATCCATGTTTCTTTTCCTTGCAAGGGAAATATCTCATTGTGTCTGTAATCGCTACTAAAAGTACCTTTGAAAATGCACTCTATGTTTCAAGGCAAAGGCAAAGCTGGGAAAAATATTAATACTATGCTTAGTATTCTAATTCAATCTACACATTCTCACACAAGTACACTTAGCACTGGGCCTACTAAATGATATGAAAAATTTCATGAGTAATTCATAGTTAATTTCAAGTCTTTACTGATATCTGTAGCTGAGTGATTTCCATTTTAGAGCTTTATACTGAATCAGAATGCCTATAATGAATCAATATGAAATCATGAGCTTCTCTATATCCAATTCTTGTGCAAGATTTTTGTCTGAGATACTGCCCTTGATCTCAGAACACAGTGAATTATGTGAATTATTAAGATAATGCAGTTTTCACCCTCTACCATGCACTATTCTAGACACATTAAATGGTGCAATTCATTCATTCTCCCCATATACTACTATGTAAAATATGGCCCAGACTAAAAAAATTGAGACAAGAAGGAAAGGAAGTAATTCTAAAATTAAAACAACAAAAACAAACATTAGGCTCTTTTCGTTAGGAAACAATATCAAATGGTTGTTGTTGTTGTTGAGGAACTATAAACATCCATCATCCTGTGACAACTTTTTACCTAATAATATAGAGCTGGTGAAGTTTCTTTTGCCATTCCAGCACCAAGCTGTCTCAGCTTCTACAGAAACATTCTTTCCTAACAAGCTTTTCACTCTTCTTGATCAAAAAATAAATTGATTTTAGTAGTAAAAGGTACTCTTTTGTTCGATGTCAATTTTCCTCATCACCATAATTTCTGCAATAATGTAGGATGGATAGGGAACATCAAGCATGCACCTAGAGGGAAAGAACACCTCTCCATGGGTTCTGACTGATGTCCTCACTGGCAGAGAAACAAGAACCACAGAGTTGCAAACAATGCTGTAATGTTGCTGACATAGAAATAATTCTCCTTTTATTTATAGGATTGTTGTTGTGTTGTGTTGTGTTGTTGTTGCTGTTGTTAGAATAATGGTAAATCTAGCTTAAGGTCTGAACATATATGGCCTTGGGTAGGCTGCATTATTTTTCCTGAATACTTTTTGGGACACTCACACAAGACTATCAAATTTGTAGAGGAGCTATCCTACCTTTTAGCATTCATGTGTGGTTCTCATTTAGACTCATTAGCAACCCTTTGAGGGAAATATCTCCAAAACTGCCAAAATTCTCTATATGGCTGTTGGAGGAAGGTCTAATACATTGATTGGTTCTGAGAGGCTGATTTCAATTCTGAGATCTGGTTACTGCCCCTTCTGAGGCATTCTCTGATTGGTTAATAAAAGTCACTGATGGCCAATTAGCTGGACAGAAAGAATATAGGAAGGTAACCCTGGGTTTTACACACAGGAGTCACTCTTTCTGCCAGGAGACACAGAAACAGACAAATGTGTCTGAGAGCTCTGGAAGGTACAGCAAGCCACATGACTGGTTGGGATTAAGTGGTCCGGTTTAGCTAGTTGAGAGTCTGCCCAGCTAAGCACTAAGTGTTAAAATATCAGCTCCCAGCACACTGGAGACAGAAAGAGGCAGATCCCGGAGTTCAGGGTCAG
>CAJQZJ010031917.1:4570689-4596067 GCA_907164525.1 Lophiomys imhausi
GAAACAATAAAGAAAACACAGTCAGAGTTAAAAGAGGAAGTGGAGAACCAAAGGAAGAGAACAGGAACTACGGATGTGAGTATCAACAATAGGATGCAAGAGATGGAAGACAGGATCTCAGGCATGGAAGATTCAGTGGAAGAAATCAGTACAACATCCAAAGAAAATGAGAAGGCTAAAAAATCTCTCACCCACAACATCCAAGAAATCAAGGACTCAATGAAAAGACAGAACCTAAGAATTATAGGTATAGAGGAAAGAGAGGACTCCTGACTCCAAGGTCCAGGAAATATCTTTAACAAAATCATAGAGGAAAACTTCCCAAACCTGAAAAAAGAGATGCCAATAAAAATCCAAGAGGCTTACAGAACACCAAACAGATTAGACCAGAAAAGAAACTCCACTTGCCACATAATAATTGAAACACCAAATGTACAGAACAAAGAAAGAATATTAAAAGCTGTAAGAGAAAAAGGTCAAGTCACATACAATGGCAGACCCATCAGAATTACACCTGACTTCTCATCAGAAATTTTAAAAGCTAGAAGGGCCTGGACAGATATACTACAAGTCCTGAGAGATCATAGGTGCCCAGCCAGACTATTTTACACAGTAAAACTCTCTATCAACATAGATGGAGAAAACAAGATATTCCATGACAAAATCAAATTTAAACAATATCTACCCACAAACCCAGCCCTACAGAAAATCCTAGAAGGAAAATCCCAACCCAGAGAAGAAAACTCCACTCAAGAAAACAAAGGGAATAGAAAACCCCTCAGCAACTAAACCAAAAGAGGCACAGGGCCACCACCTATACCAAACTAATGGGAAATAACAACCCAAGGTCATTAATATTCATCAACATCAATGGACTCAACTCCCCAATAAAAAGACATAGGTTTACAGAGTGGATCCGCAAACAAGACACTTCCTTATGCTGTATACAAGAGACACATCTAACTACAAAAGATAGACACTGCCTCAGAGTAAAGGGCTGGGAAAAGGTTTTCCAAGCAAATGGACCCAGGAAGCAAGCTGGAGTAGCCATCCTAATATCAAACAAAACAGACTTCCAACTGAAGTTAATGAAGAAAGACAAAGAAGGGCACTATATACTCATTAAAGGGAATATTCATCAAGAGGAAATTTCAATACTGAACATCTATGCCCCAAATACAAAGGCACCTGCTTTCATAAAAGAAACATTTCTAAAACTTAAAGCGCACGTCGATCACAACACATTAGTAGTGGGAGACTTCAACACCCCACTCACAACAAGGGACAGATCATCAAGACAGAAGACAAACAGAGAAATATTGAGTCTAACAGAGATCATGAAACAAATGGACCTAACAGATATCTACAGAACGTTTCACCCAAACACAAAGGAATACACCTTTTTCTCAGCACCCCACGGAACCTTCTCCAAAATCGACCACATAATTAGTCACAAGGATAGTCTCAATAGATACAAGAAAATTGAAATAACACCTTGTATCTTATCAGACCACCACGGAATAAAGCTGGTCTTCAACAGCAAAAGAATCAACAGAAAGCCTACACACACATGGAAATTGAACAGCTCCTTACTGGATGACCACTGGGTCAGGGAAGAAATAAAGAATGAAATCAAAGACTTCTTAAAATCCAATGACAATGAAGACACAACATACCCAAACCTATGTGATACATTGAAAGCTGTGCTACGAGGAAAGTTCATACCACTAAATGCTTTCAAAAAGAAAATTGTGACAGCTCATATTAGTGAACTAACAGCTAAGCTGGGTGAATTGGAAAAAAAAAAAGAAACAAACACTCCCAAGAAGAGCAGAAGGCAGGAAATCATCAAACTTAGGGCTGAAATCAACAACTTAGAATCAAAAAGAACTATACAGAGAATCAATGAAACCAAGAGTTGGTTCTTTGAGAAAATCAACAAAATAGACAGACCCCTAGCCAAATTAACTAAAAGGCAAAGGGAAAGAACCCAAATCAACAAAATCAAAAATGAAAAGGGAGAAATAAAAACAGACATTGAGGAGATCCAGAAAATATTCGGGCATTACTTTAAAAATCTATATTCCACTAAATTTGAAAACCTAAGCGAAATGGACAATTTCCTCGATAAATTCCAACTACCAAAACTAAATCAAAATCAGATTAACAGCTTAAACAGCCCAATAACATCCAAGGAAATAGAAACAGTCATTAATAATCTTCCAACCAAAAAAAGCCCAGGGCCAGATGGCTTTAGCACGGAATTCTACAGGATCTTCAAAGAGGAACTAACACCATTACTTTTCAAACTCTTCTACCACATAGAAACAGAAAGATCACTGCCAAACTCATTCTATGAGGCCACTTTCATTCGGATTTCTAAACCACACAAAGACCCAACAAAGAAAGAGAACTTCAGACCAATCTCCCTCATGAACATAGATGCAAAAATACTTAATAAAATACTAGCAAAATGAATTCAAGAACACATCAAAAGTATCATACACCATGATCAAGTCGGCTTCATCCCTGGAATGCAGGGATGGTTCAATATACGAAAGTCTATCAATGTAATTCACCACATAAACAAGGTGAAAGAAAAAAACCACATGATAATCTCACTAGATGCAGAAAAAGCATGTGACAAAATCCAACACCCCTTCATGCAAAAAGTTCTGGAGAGAACGGGCATACAAGGACCATACCTAGAAATAATAAAGGCAATATACAGCAAGCCAGTAGCCAACATCAAATTAAATGGAGAGAAGCTTGAAGCATTTCCTCTAAACTCAGGGACAAGACAAGGATGTCCATTTTCACCATATCTCTTCAATATAGTACTTGAAGTCCTTGCTAGAGCAATAAGACAACTAAAGGAGATCAAAGGGATAAAAATTGGAAATGAAGAAGTCAAATTATCCCTATTCGCAGATGATATGTTAGTATACATAAGCGACCCCAAAAACTCCACCAAAGAACTCTTACAGCTGATAAACAACTTCAGCAGGGTGGCTGGATACAAAATTAACTCAAAAAAATCAGAAGCCCTTCTTTATACAACAAACAAATATACCAAGAAAGAAATAAGGGAAACAACCCCCTTCACAATAGCCACAAACAATATAAAATACCTGGGGGTAACTCTAACCAAGCATGTAAAGGACCTATATAACAAGAACTTCAAGCCCCTGAAGAAAGAAATGGAAGAGGCCTTTAGAAGATGGAAAGATCTCCCATGCTCATGGATAGGTAAGATCAACATAATAAAAATGGCTATCCTACCAAAAGCAATATATAGATTTAATGCAATTCCTGTCAAAATACCAACACAATTCTTTATAGACCTGGAAAAAGCTAGTCTCAACTTCATATGGAACAAAAAAAAAAGCCCAGAATAACTAAATCAATCCTGTACAATGAAAAAACATCTGGAGGTATCACCATCCCAGATTTCAAGCTGTACTACAGAACAACAGTAATAAAAACAGCATGGTACTGGTATAGAAACAGACCAGTGGATCAATGGAATCGAATTGAAGACCCAAACATGTACCCACACCCCTATGGCCAACTAATCTTTGAGAAAGAAGCCAAAACCGCACAATGGAAGAAGGACAGCATCTTCAACAAATGGTGCTGGTCCAACTGGATGTCCACTTGCAAAAGAATGAAATTAGACCCATACCTATCACCTTGTACAAAACTTAATTCCAAGTGGATCAAAGACCTTAACATAAGGCCGGCCACACTAAAGATACTAGAAGAAAAAGTAGGAGAAACCCTCGAACTCATTGGCACAGGTGACAACTTCCTGAACAGAACACCAACAGCTCAAGACCTGAGATCACAATCAATAAATGGGACCTCATGAAACTGAAAAGCTTCTGTAAGCAAAGGACACTGTCATTGGAACAAAACGGCAACCAACAGACTGGGAGAAAATCTTCACCAACCCCACATCTGATAGAGGGCTATTATCTAAAATCTACAAAGAACTCAAGAAACTAAATGCCAAGAAACCAAATAATCCAATCAAAAAATGGGAGATGGAGCTAAATAGAGAATTCACAAAGGAGGAATCCCTAAGGGCTGAGAGACACCTGAAGAAATGTTCAACATCCTTAATCATCAGAGAAATGCAACTCAAGACGACCCTGAGATTCCACCTAACACCTGTTAGAATGGCTAAAATAAAGAGCTCAAATGATAGTGCATGCTGGCGAGGGTGTGGGGAAAGGGGTACCCTATTCCATTGCTGGTGGGAGTGCAGGCTTGTGCAACCACTATGGAGGTCTGTCTGGCGATATCTTAGAAATATAGGAATAACTTTGCCTCAGGACCCAGCCAACCACTTCTGAGTATACACCCAAAGGACCGCTCATGGAGACATAGGGAAGTCTCCTCATCTATGTTCATAGCAGCCTTATTTGTAATAGCTAGAAATTGGAAACAACCCAGATGTCCCTCAACTGAAGAATGGATTAAAAAATTGTGGTACATCTATACAATGGAATATTACTCAGCTATCAGAAACAATGAAATCATGCAATTTGCAACCAAATGGATGGATCTAGAGGAGCTCATCCTGAGTGAGCTAACCCAGTCTCAGAAGGATGCACATGGCATCTATTCACTTATAGTAGGATTTTACCTATATCGTACAGGATATCTATAGTACAACCAACACACCAAAAGGAACATGGACATAATTTTTTTTTTATCTTTTTCTTTTTCCTTCTTTTTTTCTTTTTTCTTTTTCCTTTTCCCTTCTCTTTTTCCTCTCTTTTTTTATTGATATTCTTTGTTTTTGTGGGTTTGTGTGTTTGTTGGTCTTTTTTTTAGTATTCCCCCAGTAGCAAGGAGACACCTTTCACTGGCAGTACTGCCTCGTAGGCCCCGGGAGAATGAAGAGGCTCTTGGCCCTCATATGACTCCTGATCTGTGGTGAGAGACTGTTAGGCAGGGACACTCCACCCCAGAGGAACAAGACGGAAGGGTCAGGTGGTAGAGCATAGGAGGGTGGGGCTGGGAAGTGGGAAAAGAGGACAATATGATAAGGATGTAACCTGAAGCAACAAACAAATAAATTTATTAACTAAAAAAAAAAAAAAAAAAAGCAGGTGGCAGGGCTGAAACACTGTGAATGGAATAGAGGATACAGCCATTCGGCCTGGTTTTGCAGACCTCCAGGTGTAGAGAAGACGTGGAGCTAAGGTAAAATACAAGAGAATTGTGGTGTTGGCCTATGCCTTTGACTTCAGCGGAGACCGGGGGTGGGGGGGGGGAGCACTGTAGAGTTGGTGGTCTTATGTATTCTGGAGTCATACGGAGCGGGGTGGTGAGGGTGCATACTCTTGGTCCCACCATTCAAGAAGAGTACACCCTTGGTCCCAGCTCCCAGCAGACTGGAGACAGAAACGGGCAGATCCAGGAGCTCAAGGTCAGCCTGATGCAGGGCAAACTCTAAATAGAGAAAGACTTCGATCCAGGAGTGGTGGAACACATCTTTGATCCCTTCAGATGGGAAACACAGGTCTCTGATCCCAATAATTAGAGTTCAGAGACACACACATGGGATTTGGAGGGACCTAGGTTTGAAGGCTACTTACAAAAGGCCTTCTCGATGTAGGCAGATTGTCCTTTGGGATCTTAAAATATATACACTAGAGCTGGTTTAGCTCCAAGGTGACAGAATGATTTTCTCTTTAACCCGGATTGAAAGATAACGCTTTGTATGTTGTCAGAAGGCTAAATTTGCTTCAGGAGAAGTACTACCTAGCCCCCCCACCCCCCCAACAAAAAAGAGGGCAATTGTCCTAGGGTTGGGATTGGGGCAGGGCTCTGTTCTTATCCTTCCAGGAGAATCGAAGTGTCCATTAGGGGAGCCCGGGGACGGCGGACAGCGGAATCCTCAGCAGAGAGCAGAATCAGGCACCAAGGAGGATGAGTGACCCAGTTGATTCTGCCTGGCAGACTTCCTCAATAGCTGTCTCCATCGGGGGCCTGCAACCACCACTGCAATCCAGTGTCGCTGGGACCGTTCAGCTCTACACAATGCCCCGGCCGGAACCTCAGTGAAGTCTGCAAGATCAGCTTCTGCCTACAAACCCCTTAGGTCATCTAAACAGCTAAGAACAGAAGGACTGAACATAAAAGGATTGTACTAACATTTTTAATCATTTTTCCCATTTGGGTTGGGGCCCCAAACAGGTCTACTACGACCCAAATCAGCTGGAAGTCACTTTAAGAGAGCGACGTCCCATGCCCAGAGGGTGGGGAGGGTGTTTCTCCGCCCATCTTTTTGGTTATTTGAAGGATAACTGAAAACTCTGTTATGTAGGGGAAGAGTCTACAAGCTGATAAATGGTCCTGTCTTAATGGGTTTTGGAGGTTAGCCCCAGGGAATTCCTACTTTTCCTTTTCTGTATCCTTCTTCCTCTCCTATGTAGGACTCCATACGCTTGAGAAAAATGAGATATAGACATAGCACAGGAAGGTCCAAGAAGAAGGGGCAGATTATTGAATATGCCCTTATACCTTTGTATATTGATACAAAATTAGTAGGTTATTTGGCTAAAGTGGTATTGACCATTGTTTATTGTGCAAAAATAAGATTGTATTGGATTACATCGGTATTGATCTTTGTATATTGATACAAAATTAAGATTATAGTTGGCCACAATGGTATTGACCCTTGCATATGGGCGTAATATTAAGATTATATTGGGCTACATAGGCATTGATCTTGGTATATTGATACATAATTAAGAGTATATTTAACCACAATTGAATAGATCTTTGTATATTGATACAAATTTAAAGGTAATGCTTCCCAATGGTATCATACCTAGAGATACTTCTGACCTCTTGATACCAACCGTCTAAAACGGTCTAGGATAGTTAAAACAAACTCCTAGTCATGCAAACATGTCTCTTTGTTGGCTACTATGACAGTCTATCACAGATATTCTCTAAACTACCCAGTAATCAAGTTGCTAAGAGACAAGCAACATTTGCTTATCTAAATACAAGAGATGGATAGGGCATCTTCAAAAACCCCTTGAGATCTGCAGAATATGGCATTCAAAGATGTTATCTTAAATCAAGATTTTTTTTTTATATCAAGACATATCAGCGCCTGACGGCAACCCTATTCTACTCCAAGTAGAGGATAAGCATCGAAGAACCTCCACTGTAAGATGGTTGAATTGGTGGCAAGCCTTTCTCTTGGCATGAAAAAACCCCTTGCACCAACTGCAGACAGACTGCTGTCCAAAAAGGACAAAACTTGGTAGCGGGGAAGTCGACAGCCTAACTCTGCCAAGACAGGGTAGGAAAAACCCCTTGCTTCAACTGTAGACAGACTGCTGTCCAAAAAGGACAAAACTTGGAAGCTGGTAAGTCGACAGCCTAGCTCTGCCAAGACAGGTAGGCGAGTCCTTCATAACCCCTGCTCTACAATCAATGTCTGTCAGAGAAATGGGGCCAAATGACTGAAGATTGATGCTGTAATGTATGGAGAGAAAATGGGAGCTGTCCAGGCAGCCACTGGTATGTCATTTCTTAGTTTGGGAAGCTGCAGCCCTGCACTTCCTATATAATCAGATATATTTGTCCCTCTCAGGTCTCTGAGGTGGTTGAAGAATAGATAGCTAGAGTCTCATAGTTAAATTTTGAGTTGTTTGGGAATCAAGAAGGTGTTCTAAGAAGATGCTTTTTAAATTGTGATGAAAGTTGAGTTGGATATAGAACTTTAAACTCATGGAGATAGATCGACAGTAGAATGTTGAAGTCAGGTGCCAAATACATATAGACTGGACATTGGGATTGTATGCCAAGCCATATAACTCTCATAATTTTGGCCTAATTACCTCTGTTGTTTTGTATTGTATTTATTATTATAAGAGTAAGAGCCATTTGTTGGACTGAAAGGGGGAGCTGTTGGGGGGAAAAGATATATCTTAAACTTAAAAAAAAAAGGAAGGGGATGGGTGGGTTGAGGCGGAAGAGGGTGGGAGGGTGGGACTGGAGGCGGGGTAGGGAGGGGATTTCAATTGAGATGTAACTTGAAGAAATAAAAAATAAAGTAAAAAAAAAAAGTGTTAAAATATCAAAGGGTCTTTGTATATTTAATTATTTGGGAAAAGGCCACAGCAGGTTTCAAATTGAAAGGCCTCCAGGCCTCTAAGGCAGGCCTACCTGCTTCTGGCATAGACCTCACAGCAGGCCCCAGCAGCTACCCTGCCAGGGCACCGCCAGCTGTTCCACTAGCTTAATATAATAGTTTAAAATTATTAATAAATATCCGGCAGCTGCCCCACCCGGCTACCCCACCAGGCCACTCCATCAGGCCTACAGGCCTCTAAGGCAAGTCAGGCCTGCTGGTCTCCCGCCAGGCTGCCAGCTACTCCACCAGCCTAATATAACAACTTATAGTTATTAATGAATGTATTAGTTAACAGAGTTTATGTTGCAGGTGGTGAAGGCCACTCTTGGTCCAGGGTTTTATCCCCAGGACAGGGCAGGCTGCCAGTTAAGGCAAGCCAGGCCTACTGGCCTCCTCCCAGCCCAGTAGCTTCTCTGCCAGGCTAGATTTTTAGTTCATACTTATTAATAAATATAATTGATAACTAAGTTGCAGTTTCATACAGCTATAGTAAAGACAATTAAGTGTATGAAACTTGCTTATAGAAGTCCACACCCGTGCTCTGAGGTATGTAATTATTTTTTTCTGAGTATCTCTTCTCTTTTAAGAGTCATGCTTAAGCCTGTGTTGAATCACTTTTATTTAACCCCAATTCTGCTTCACATTGGTTAATCCTGGAATATTTTTGCATATGAAAGCTATGAATTCTGTTTTGACCTTTGACCTTTAGATTAAGGGGATTCTTCAAACTGTTGAGAATATCAAAGTAGGACTGAGCCTCCTTCCTCCCACCCACCCTTTCCAACACAATGACAAATTTCCCAGAGAGTGGAAGTAGAGGAAATGCCTTATCAGGTCATTACAGTGAGATGTTCTACTTACAAATGAGGAAATAATCGAGGGCATTCCATCTCTTTCTTCAGATGTTTACTGACAGTCTTAAAACCCTACATATATCATTTTCTCTCAAAAAAAAAATGTGTTAGAAACGATGAGGAAGTTGTACCTATAGGCAAGAATAGCTCTATGCAAAGTCAAAGACAGCCAAAATGCCATATCCTTTACCAACTTTGGTTTTCTCAGGAAAGTATAGATTTTAATGTGAAGTCACAACATTCTTTAAGTAATCCTAGATGATGGTAGGTGAAAGAAAGAAACTGCTACAGGTAGAAGGCATATGTAGAAACAAGACTTTTCACTAATCCTATGCTTTATTCTATGAAATTCATGTAAACATTCAATATGTTTTAAATATTGAGTTAGTGAATTTTAAAGTGACAAAGGACAGGCAACAACTTTGGAGGAAATGATACAGTTATGACATGGATACTATGTCTTGCTAGATAGAATTAATGAGTAGGATAATTTTGGAGGACTTGAGCATGCTAGGATTGTCAGTGCATGATGGGCTGTCTTCCACCAATGTAGAAGGCAGTTAGAGGTTCTCACAGTACATGCTCCCAGGTCCTGTACTCTGAACCAACTTTGAGACTGATAGTCAAGTCAAGATCTCATGCTAATAAACTTCATGAGTGTAATTGTTATCTTTGAATGGTGAAATAATCTAACTTAATCAAATCAAAGATGATACACCCAGGAATAAGATTCATTGATTTGCTTTAACAATAATAATAATAATAATAATAATAATAATAATAATAATAATAATAAAGATCATCAAGTATAAGCCCTCACTGCATCTTTCTTTGTTCCTAGCTTTTGTAAATTACTTAACCCTGATTTCACACAGCTATTCTTATTGTTATTTAGATAGAGGTAATTCTGAAAGCAAAGAGAGTGTGACACAGTTTAAATATTTTAAGTATATTTATATTTACATATCAAATACAGCTCATATTTTTTTTATGTAGGGCTTCTCTTGCTGTACAGTTCAGGCTATCTTTGAACTGGTAATCCAGCCAAAAACACCTTTTGAAGTCTGTGGCTGTTCTGTTTTTGCTCAAAAGTTTCTCTTCTTCCTTTTCTTGGTAACTACTTCTATTTCTATTGTCTTCCATTTCTCTATGATTAAAGTTTTGGCTATCCTTAATTATTTTCACTGGCCTTCTGGAAGGATTTATTAATGCCAGTGATGCAGCTTAAAAATGAAAGTAAATCTAAAATCTGGAATATTTGCATGATACACGAGACTCAAATACCCCCAGGAAGCCCTATCCCCAGGACTTGAGAGTTTTCATTTGGAGCCCTCCTTCCTTTCCTCTCCTACCTCCTTTAGTAACCATTATTCTATTCTCTAGTTTCATGAGACTGATCATTACAGATTACATCTAGATATGAGATCATGGGATATTTAATTTGCTTTCTGATTATGCCTGCCATCCAGGTTCATCTGTGTTGTTGCAAATGACAGTCATATATGTTATACTAAATAGAATTCCACAGTGGATATCTAACTGAGTTTTTAACTTTTTATCCAACCACCCATTGATAGATACTGGTTGATTTCATTTCTGTGAAGCCTATGGGAATGCTGATGCCTCTCTCTCTGACACACTGGTTTGATTTCCTTTTGTTGTGCATTCAGTAGTAGGGTTGAAGAGCCATTTGATATTTTACATTTTCATCATACTTCTTGTCATGTAAATATTCTAGTTTTCATTCATGCCTTTTTTACATTAGCATTTCTCACTAGCATTTGTCATGATTCATTTTCTTTTTCTCATTCTTTCAAAGAATATTTGACTTCACTTCTCACCAGAGCTTAATAAAGACAGATGGGACATGCTTTTATTCAATATGAAGATTGTTTCAGGTTCAAAATTCTATGAACATAATGACATTATCTTTTAGTTGTGTTTTTAAACTTTTTTATTAGGTTCTTTGTGAATTTCATAGCATGCACCTCAGTCCCACTTATCTCTCCCCCCAGTGCACCCACCCTCTGCCATTGCAGTCCTCCTACAGAGAAAAAAAATCTCATGCGAAGCTGTTGTGTATCACACTGAGTCTCATATACCCCTGTATTCATACTTTTTTGCCTTTAAATATTCATTGAAATGACTCACTGATCTGGTATGAGGTCTTTGGCTTCTGTTACTCTATCGATATTGAAACACCACTGTGACTCCTTTTGGATATCCTGTTGTTGCCCTGTGTCATGGAGGTCCTGTAGTTTTGGATCTGTATGACTAGCCCCTTCATGCACTCTGGAAGTTCATCCGTGGTGCAGATGTTGGGGTGCACCAATTCAAACCCCCTGGATTTGGGTCTGAGAAGTATCTGAGCTGGTCAGCCCCGGCTCACCCTCAACCACCACATCCAGAGCCAGCTCTACTATGCTGCCTGGGTGAGATGCTGGGACTGATCTCCTGTGCACTATAGCAGATGAAGGGCAGAGCCAGCTTTCCAAGATGCCCAGGGAATGGGTGGGGCAAGTTCTGCACACCCCTCAGACATCAACACGTCTCTGGGTGGCAGTCCAGACTAGGGATGTCCTTTCATGGTAACAGACCCCTGCTGCTGCAGTGGCATGGTCCTAGATGTGGCCCTGAGTGGTGGCACAGGCTAGGATCCTACCAAGGCCCCTGGTGGCATTCCCAGCTACTCACATCAGGGTGTTCTTCACTACTCTTGATTCTCCAGTTCTACCTCTCTTCATTATGCCCCCATCCTTCTGTTTATCTTTTTTCTTCCATTTTCCACCACTTACTACTTACTTGTTCCTCTTAGTGGCACCCAGACCCTCTGAGTGTTTGGGGTTGTCTCAGGAGTGGTCTCAGGAGTGCTATGTCTCACTCTCACGGTCTGCTCCACCCCCCCCCCCAAGGCCTATACAGTGTCAGACTGGTGGTCATCTTTTGCTACCTCCTTGCCAGGCCCCATGGTGCCATTTGGGGGTTGTCTTGGGCTCATTCCTCCCTGGGGCCCAACCGAGTGGCTCCATGCAAGGGTCAGCTATCTCTGACTCACTCCTGCCTGGGACCTGTGCAGCATCAGACTGGCCATCATCTCAGACTTGCTCCCTGTCATGGCACCTTGACACCTGGACTGTTGGTCATCTCAGGCTTGATTTTCTTCAGGGAATGTTAGACTATTATTCATTCAGATGTTCATAGATCAGAACACTGAGTGTAGAGATAGCTTCGCCCATCTCTGCCTCTACTGATGCACCTGTGACACAGAAGCCATACCTCTAGGGGCAGGTACTTTTTAGTTTTTTTTTATTCCTTTATAGCTACAATGACTTTTTAATTAAAAATTTTTATTGTAACTGATGCATAAAACATAAATATTGTATATGTTTATGGGGCATCTTGTGATGCACTAATAGAATACGTGCTGTCTAAAGTTTAAATCTGATTAAATGTTCCTGTATTACACTTTAGCATCATTTCTTTGTAATGAAACAGTCTAATATTTTTTTCTGATTTTTTACAGAACACTATCAATATCTTTAGTGATATCATTGTAACTGCAGTTATTTCAATGTTTTACTATCATTCTATATACACATCACCAATTATAAAATTATTGATCTGCTAGACAAATATTGGGGTTTCTCACAATGAAATTATAACTTACATCTTTCTCTTGCAGACTGTGTGGAATTTGACAGAAATGCTTCTTCTTTCCTCAATGTGTACACACACACACACACACACACACACACACACACACACACACACACAGACACACACACAAAGACAGAGGGCTGCAAGGCTTTTTGCTTTGGAACAGTTTTTCTTATTTGTGGAAGGAATATCTTGTGTATTGTATAGATGCAGTAGCTGTCAATAAAAGACGTATGGCCTATAGGAAAGGTTAGAATAGGAGGTGGGAAATCCTGTAGGCCGAGGGGATTCTGGAAGAGTGCCAGGCGTGAGAGATTCACCTGGGAAGATTCGAAGAGGATAGATGCGTGATACCTGGCACACACAACCAGTCACCTGGGAGAACTTAGACTAGAACAAATGGGTTATTTTAAGTTATTAGATAGTCATGGAATGAGTCTAGCTGTATGGCCTTTATTTTTTATTTCTTCAAGTTACATCTCAATCGCAGTCCCCTGATTTATACTCATAATTCTTTACCAATCTGTAGGTTGTAATTTTGTTCGAATGACATTGTCCTTTGCCTTACAGAAGTAAGTTTAAGTTTCATGAGGTCCCATTTATTGATTGTAGGTCTTAGAGCCCTCATGAGCTGTTGGTGTTCTGCTCAGGAAGTTGTCACCTGTGCCAATGAGTTTGAGGATTTTACCCACTTTCTCTTCTATTAGATTTAGTAGAAGTGTCGGGCTTTATGTTAAGGTCTTTGATCCACTTGGACTTAAGTTTTGTGCAAAGTGATAAATATGGGTGTATTTGCATTCTTTTACATGTTGACATCCACTTAGACCAGCACCATTTGTTGAAGATGTTTTCCTTTTTCCATTATACAGTTTTGGCTTCTTTATCAAAAATTAAGTGACCGTAGGTGTGTGAGTTTATATCTGGTTCCTTTCCATTGATCAACTAGTCTGTTCCTATACTAGTATGATGGTGTTTTTATTACTATTGTTCTTGTAGTATTGCTTGAAATCTGGGATGGTGACACTTCCAGATTTTTTTTTTTTATTGTATAGTATTGATTTAGCTATTCTGGGTTCTTTGTTATTCCATATGAAGTTGAGAATTGTTCTTTCAGGGTCCTTTAAATAACTATGTTGGTATTTTGATAGGAATTCCATTGAATCTGTATTTTATTTTTGGTAGGATAGCCATTTTTGTTATGTTGATCCTACCTATCCATGAGCATGGGGGATCTTTCTGTCTTCTGATGTCTTCTTCAATTTCTTTTTTCAAGGACTTGAAGTTCTTGTCATACAGGTCTTTCACTTGCTTGGTTAGTTATCCTCCTCAGGTATTTATATTGTTTGTGGCTATTGTGAAGGGTGTTGCTTCCCTAATTTCTTTCTTGTCCTATTCATCTTTTGTGTAAAGAAGGGATGACAATTTTTTAAAATTAATTTTGTATCCAGCCACTTTGCTGAAAGTATTTATCAGTTGTAGGAGTTCTCTGGTGGAATTTTGGGGGTCACTTATGTATACCGTCATATCATCTGTGAAAAGAGATACTTTGACTTCTTCCCAATTTGTATCCTCTTGAGCTCTTTTAGTTGTCTTGTTGTTCTAGCTAGAATTCAAGGAATAGAAATGGGGAGAGTGGGCATCCTTGATTTGTTCTTGATTTTAGAGGAAATGCTTGAAGTTTTTCTCCATTTAATTTGACATTGGCTACTGGCTTCCTGTATATTGCCTTTATTATTTCTAGGTATAACCCTTGTATGCCAGCTCTCTCCAGGACTTTTAGCATGAAGGGGCTCCTATCTTAACACCAATAAAAGCCTCAAAGAATCTGGATTAAAAGTTTCCAAATATGTATAGTCCATACGTATACCCACACTAGACATTGGGAATGTATGCTAAGCCTTATAATTTTCATAATTGTGGTCTACTTACTTTTGTTGTCTTCTACTGTATTTGCTTTTATAAGAGAAAGAACCATTTTTTGGACTGAAAGGGGGAACTGTTGGGGGGAAAAGATATACTTAAACTTTAAAAAATAGGAAACAGATAGGGGTATGTGAGAGGGAAGAGGGTGGGGGGAGGAACCAAAGGGGGGAGTAGGGAGGGGATTGTGATTGAAATGTAACTTGAAGAAATTTTTTAAAATACTTCATTACTGGTGAGAATGATTGCAAATTAAACCAATTGAAGCTGAAATGTTGAAAAGGAACTTAGTCTGAAAAATCAAAATGCAGACAATCACAGCTGTTATATGAGGTCCCAGGGTATGGCCCCACATCTATGTGAATATTTTCAGTGATATTTGGACTCAAGAAGTTAATAATATTAACAATGAAGACAGGAATCAACTATTGAGTGGATGATGGATATATGTTACCTACATACAATGTAATTTTAATCTCAATTCTTTCCAAATGGATGGAACTTGGAAACATATTGGGTGAGGTGATCCCAACCAAGAAATACATATGTCACATATTCTCACTCATATGTGGATTTTCACATATGAAATTTAGATTTGTGTGTTTAATGAGGAGTAGCCATAGAATCCAGGAAACTAGAAGAAGACAGTCAGTGGAGAAGGGGCAGAAGATCTTAAGGGAGGAGGGGATGGTAGAACACAGATACTATAAAGGAGGAAAGGGGATAAAGAAGAGGAATGTTTAAGTGGCTACATGAATGCAGAATAAGGCAGTGCAAGACTGAATGTTTGAAAAAGACATATGGAAACCTGCCATTTTATAAGCTTCCCAAGTATATATAAATATCCATATAAAACAGTTTGATTGGAATTACCAATGCAGGGGATTATGCTCCTTCCTGAAGCTGTACATTGCTAAATAAAAAGGCCAGTGCCAGTTTTAGGGTACCTTCCTTGAAGTTGTTAGTCATAGATGTCTCACAGGTACCCCATAAGAAATTGATAATAAGACACTTCAGCTGAACTCTCTGAACATTGATCACAAAACACAGAGAAATCAAGTCATTACTATCCCAGAAGCATCTTCCTTGTTGGCTAACTTTCATAGTACCTGAAAGACCTTGAGTTTAGGGGACTCATTAATGATCTAACACACCTGTAAATCTTGGAAACTGAAATAATAAATGACATGGGCACCGAAGGGTGCAATAGTGGCACAAATATTATGGGGTAAGTACCATTTCTCTGTTTTGAATTTTATTCTCATCCTATAGGAAGAAACACACAGGTGGTACTACAAATCTGCTTAGGAACCAATGGTTGGGGAGCTTATGGGCCCCAGGAATGAACCTACTACTATTATTTTGTTAACTATCATAGTAACAACTTTTTGAATTTCTATATTTGTCTACCTATAGATTAATGCAAGTCTCAGAAAAGTGTCTTTGTGTAAAGGATGATGGCTAATACAGAAACTTGTAACTGGTCCAAATGTAGAGAATAAGTAGCTGTCAAGAACTTAGCCACAAATAGGACATCTGCATCCTCAAGACTCAGGAACCACTGTGGAAAAGGAGGCAGAAAGAGCCAGAGGTCAGAAGAACTGAAACAAAACAAAACATGAAAGGACCACTGAATTCCTCACAGCAACTGTGGTTGCCTGCACAGGTCAAGCCAGTGTATACTAGCATGGAGTGGAAAGGAGTTCATGAGCCCAACTCTGAGTTACAGTTTATGGCTTCTGGAGGGAAAGTCACTCTTCTTTAAATGACTAGCTCCTGATGGGCTGACTAAATTCCAGTGCATGTGGCATTGGTGAAGATCTTTTCCCAATCTGTAGGCTGCCCTTTTGTTCGAATGATGGTGTCTTTTGCTTTACAGAAGCTTTTCAGTTTCATGAGGTCCCATTTATTGATTATTGGTCTTAGAGTCTGAGCTGTTGGTGTTCTGTTCAGGAATTTGTCACCTCTGCCAATGAGTTCGAGGGTTTTCCCCACTTTCTCTTCTAATAGATTTAGTGTGTCAGGCCTTATGTTAAGGTCTTTGATCCACTTGGACTTAAGTTTTGTACAAGGTGATAAGTATGGGTCTAATTTCATTCTTTTACATGTTGACATCCAGTTGGACCAGCACCATTTGTTGAAGATACTGTCCTTTTTCTATTGTATGGTTTTGGCTTCGTTGTCAAAAATTAAGTGATGATAAGTGTGTGGGTTCATATTTGGGTCTTCAATTCGATTCCATTGGTCCACTGGTCTGTTTCTATAACAGTACGATGCTGGTTTTATTATTATTGCTCTGTAGTACAGCTTGAAATCTGGGATGGTGATACCTCCAGATGTTTTTTTTTTTTTATTGTACAGGATTGATTTAGCTATTCTGTGTTTTTTGTTATTCCATATGAAGTTGAGAATTGTTTTTTCTAGGTCTATAAAGAATTTTGGTGGTATTTTGATAGGAATTGCATTGAATCTATATATTGCTTTTGGCAGGATGGCCATTTTTATTATGTTGATCCTAACTATCCATGAGCATGGGAGATCTAAATCTTCAGCAACCCCACATCTGACAGAGGGCTAATATCCCAAATTTACAATGAACTCAAGAAATTAAATGCCAAGAAACCAAATAATCAAAAAAAAATGGGTAACAGAGCTAAACAGAAAATTCACAAGAGGAATCCCTAATGGCTGAGAGACACTTGAAGAAATGCTCAGCATCCTTAATCATCAGAGAAATGCAACTCAAGATGACTCTGAGATTCCATTTCACACCTGTCAGAATGCCTAAGATCAAAAATTCAAATGACAGCACATGCTGATGAGGTTGTAAGAAAGGGAACACTCCTGCATTGTTGGTGGGAATGCAGGCTTGTTCAACCACTATGGACATCAGTCTGGCGATATCTTAGAAAACTTGGAATAGCTCTACCTGAAGACCCAGTCATACCACTTCTGAGTATACATCCAAATGATTCCTTACCAAACCACAAGGATGTTTCCTCATTTATCTCCATAGCAGCCTTATTTGTAATAGCTAGAAACTGGAAAAAACACAGATGTCCCTCAACCAATGAATGGATAAAACAACTGTGTTACATTTTACAATGGAATACTACTCAACCATCAGAAACAACAAAATTATACAATTTGCAGCCAAATGGATGGAACTAGAGAAGCTCATCCTGAGTGAGCTAACCCATGGATGCACATGGATCTATTCACTTATAATCTGATTTTAGCCATATAGTACAAGATAACTATACTACAACCAATGTACCAAAGGGAAGAGGAACATAGATTTTTTTTTTTTTTCCTGTCAATGAGACACTTTGCCCTAGTGGTGCTGCCTTGTAGGCACCCAGTGTATGAGGAGGCTCTTGGCCCTCATATGACTGCTGAACTGGAGCTGGGGGGGACCCTGATATGTAGGGACACTCCACTCCAGAGGAGTGGGATGAAAGGGATAGGGAGTAGTAGGTGGGAGGGCAGGACTAGGAGGGGTAGAAAGAGGCCACTGTGATGGAGATGTAACCTGAAGTAATAAATAAACATTAAAAAAAAAATCCAGTGGATGCCACCTCCCTCCCCCAGCAGTATATGGACATTCCAAATTGAAGTCCATAGGATATTAAGTCAAAACAAACAAACAAATAAATAAGGAGATGAAGAAGACTAAAAAGATGGGGTGTATTTGAGAGGAATAAGGCGAGGAGTTGAATGAGTTTGATAAAACTATATCCTATGAAATTCTCAAAGAATTAATAAAATACTTTTAAAGAAGAAATGGAGAGAGAGAGCGGAGTTGGTGACCCTGGCAGTGGTAAAGAGAAGCATCCTATGTGTGAGGAGGGCTACTGGTACCTTACACAAAAATTAAGTCCAAGTGTATCAAAGACCTTAACATAAGGCCAGTCACACTAAATCTACTATAAGAAAAAGTGGGAAAAACCCTCGAACTTATTGGCACAGGTGACAACTTCCTGAACAGAACACCAACAGCTCAGGACCTGAGACCAACAATCAATAAATGGGACCTCATGAAACTGAAAAGCTTCTGTAAGGCAAAAGGCCACTGTCATTCCAAAAAAACGGCAGCCTACAGACTGGGAGAAAATCTTCATCAACCCCACATCTGACAGAGGGCTAATATCCAAAATCTACAAAGAACTCAAGAAATTAAATGCCAAGAAACCAAATAATCCTATCAAAAAATGGGGGACGGAGCTAAATAGAGAATTCACAAAGAAGGAATCCCTAATGGCTGAGAGACACTTGAAGAAATGTTCAACATCCTTAATCATCAGAGAAATGCAACTCAAGATGACTCGAGAATCCATCTCACACCTGTCAGAATGGCTAAGATCAAAAGCTCAAATGACAGCACATGCTGGCGAGGATGTGGAGAAAGGGGAACACTCCTCCATTGCTGGTGGGAGTGCAGGTTTGTACAACCACTATGGAGGTCAGTCTGGCGATATCTTAGAAAACTTGGAAGAGCTTTGCCTCAGGACCCAGCCATACCACTTCTGGTTATACATCCAAATGACTCCTCACAGAATCATAAAGAAGTTTCCTCATCTATGTTAATAGCACCCTTATTTGTAATAGTTACAAACTGGACACAACCCAGAGGTGCCTCAACTGAAGAATGTATTAAAATACTGTGGTACATCTACACAATGGAATATTACTCAGCTATCAGAAACAATGAAATTATGCAATTTGCAGCCAAATGGAAGGAACTAGAGAAGCTCATCCTGAGTGAGCTAACCCAGACTCAGAAGAATGCACACGGCATCTATTCACTTATAGTCGGATTTTAGCTATATAGTACAGGATATCTATACTACAACCAATGCACCAAAGGGAACATGGACATAGACTTTTTATTTTTTTTAGTTTTAAATTTTTTGTTTGTTTTTTAGTTTTCTCTCTCTGGCAATGAGATACTTTTCACTGGTGGTACTGCCTTGTAGGCCCCCAGTGTATGAGGAGGCTCTTGGCCCTCATATGACTTCTGAACTGGGGTGAGGGACTGTTATGTAGGGACACTCCACTCCAGAGGAGTGGGATGGAAGGGTTAGGAGGTAGAGGGTGGGAGGGCGGGTCTGGGAAGGGGGGAAAGAGGACAATGTGATGGAGATGTAATCTGAAGCAACAAATAAATAAAATTATTCATTAAAAATAATCAAAATACATTGTATATATGTATGAAATGTTCAAAGAATATACAAAAAGTAGAAATGAACAAAATTCATTAATGTAGCAATAGATAAAGTATATTTTGACCTTGTATTTGTGTTTTTGCAACTCTGCAATCTGCTACTGTTAGTCATGGCACCTCAACTTGGTTCTGAATAGGTGAGTAGGTGCTTCTCACTTTTAGAAGAACAAAGTGTGTGTTACAAATATTTGCAATAATGAGGAAACACTGAGACAGAGAGTTTAGTTGAAAGCTGTTATCATAGATTAGTTTAAGCTAACAACCAATGACTGTCACACAACAGAGGCAACAAAAGGGTTAGAGGGTGGTTGATTTTTTGCTATATGCATGTATGTTTCTGAGTTTAATAATGGGCAATTACACCATAGAAAGAGTTTACTCATAAAATTCAACAAACCATATTATCTTATTTACCTGGTGATTTAGCAGCCTTGTAGTCTTAGTTTATTTTGTATAATAGCTATTTGAAACTGTACAATATCTAAGAATCAAACAATACATGCCCTTGTTTTCTAAATCCCAGTCTAGTGTATATGCAGATGTTGATTCCTTTGGGAATTCACATACTTTTGCACAGGGTATATGATGATGAGAAAATGTGTGCTAACTGTTATGCCCCCATGAACAAAAATCTGTTCATCCATTTTGTATTGCTATGGAAGACTCCTTGAAACATGGGTAATTTATGAAGGAAATGTTTATTTTCTTATGTTCTGGAGGGTGGCAAGTTAAAGAACAAAGGCTTGCTGTGTGGTGTATTATCACATGAAGAACTAACCTTTCCTTTCTAAAGGCATCACCTCTCCAATAAAGGCAAGACCCTCATGACCTAATCACCTTCTGATGCTCCTACCTCTTTAAACTTAATGCTACAATAGTTATGAAATTTCAAGATGAATTTTGGAGGAGACAAACATTCAAACCGTATCACTGTACATTTCCTTAGCTTTGTTCAACATTGTTTCTTAAAGCCATTCAAAAATATATTTTCGTATGCTCCACGACAGCCATTCTGCAGGCAAATACCATTCAAGGTCAGAAGTTGTTTCCTACTCAAAGGAAATGCTGACTGATTTTTAGATGAGATGCTGAGCAACTTACGAATACAACGACAAGGAGGGCTGGGAGGCTCTGAGAACAACATGCTTTAAGAAAAGTTTAAATATGCATTATGAAGGCTATTCCAAACAAAATAATAATAATTTCAATCTACATGACTGCTATTTTTGAGTATGTGCTGAAGATCAAAGCATTTTAATTTCCCAAGCTAGAAAGCAGGAACATGTTATAAGGAGTGATGGGTCGGGTTATATAAAGAAGAACTTCCAGACACTTTGTTTTGTCCTCTTAATCCCTCCCCACATATTTTCTGTACTGGACAAGTGAACTGAATCACAAGGGTAGTTAGTAGATAGGAACAGAGAGAGGGCAATTCTACTTGGATACAATGGATGGAGTCCTTTCTAATTCTAATACTTTTGACTAGCAAGTTTGAAACATTGATCACCATTTACGTCAGTAATTTCATACAAGACTGAATCGTATTAATTCAAACCAGGCTCACCTTTTATAACTTTTAGGTCAAAAATACTACTGGCCTTTTGACATCCAATTACCTCCACTGGCCTGCTGAGGACACACTGATACCAAGCGAAGTGAGTCTCTGTCTCCCACACTCCATGACAACAATTGCTATTTCTCTCTAGGGAGAAATAGTACCTCACCTTAAATTCTTTATATTCATTAAAATTTTCACAATTAGCATTTTTCTATGACTAACAAATCCTTGTTTTCTTCCTAGTTCCCTTTAAGAAAGCCCATTGCTGTCTAGTAAACTAGGGAGGAATGAAAAGTCCTTTCAGAATGTCATTACATACTAAAAACTGTGTGCTACTACTCTGTTGCAAATGTTTTTATTTCCTCAGAAGAGGGCGTGAGGTAAGTGCTGTTCCCAAGTCTTACTAACATATGGCTTGCACTTAGTCGGGAACAGTTCTACCTATTTCTAGGCCTAGGCTTGGAAACTTCTAGCCTCTATGCAATTTTTAATCTTCTGAAAGCCTAGACCTTGAAAGCTTTAATTCCCAGCCTCTGTCTACCTAGGCCTAGAATGTTTTCAGTCTCTGATACTTACTGCTGATTAAACTCATCCTTTCTACTTATTTCTGAACTCTGACTGACTGATTCAACTCATTCTGATTCAACCGTTCTGGCTTAAAACCACTCTCCGAGCTGACTGATTCAAACTGGCTTCTCTCTCCTTCTCACTGAATTGCTCTGCTTGCAAAAACTGCCTCTGGATTGCAAAAACTTCCACAAACTGAACTGAATAAACTCAACTAAACTGCACTGAACCACACCTTGTAAACACTGTCCTCTGAACTCCACACACTGAACTGCATACACTCAACTCCACTCAACTGAACTGCATCAAACTGTATCAAACTATACTTCCAAATGCTAGTGTACTGTCTCCACAAACTCTCTCTACTCTCTGTAACACTCTTAAATAGCTTCTCTTTCCTGTCTGTTCTCATAAAAGTTGGGTGTATCCTATCTCTGACTCATTCTCTCAAGTCTTTCTCTGATTTGTTACTTTGTCTGTCCCTCAATTAGACATCATGGTTTGGGATTAAAGGTGTGTACTAAAGTCATGTCTGTATTCCAGCCAGAGGGATTAAGGGTTATCTTATACTAAGGGTGTGTCTGATCACACAGACCTAGGGTACCCTTGCCAGATTAACTGTGTTTCTGGATAAAATTCTTCTACACCTTGTTTATAATTTGGGGATTACCTTGGAATTTGACATCTTCCTTTATATTCATTAGGAGAATATAATACAAGCTCCTGAAAGAGCAACCTGGAATGGGTAGATTAAGCTTCTACAAGAGAGCAGAATTTTCTGCATTACTGATAAACATTGTAATAGTTCAAATTTTCTGTTCTTTTTTGCCTAAAGTACACAATTATATACAACCTTAGAATGTCCTACAGTTTTATTTCTTGCAGAATTGCTTAGAAAAGAAAAAAAATATGTTCATTTACTCATTAAGGAAAACCATTCATTCTATCTTCAAAAGAAACTTTTCTTAATTACTTTCATTTTTATTTCATTTTATGTGTCTGAGTGCTTTACCTTCATGTATGTCTGGGCATTATGTTTTCCCCATTATCATTTCATAATGAATGAGGAAGGCGCTCACCCATAAGGAACTATTGGCTGTTAATGATTCCTGTAGGTGGGAGTGTCAATTTGTTCAGGGTGTAGCTACTGGTAAGTAGCTATTGCTCCCATAACTAACTCCTAAACCATGCTCCTGCAAGCAGCCCTCATTAAACTCATGGGATCAAAACAGGACACAAGCATAGAAGAGGGGCGTGATTGGAAGAAGGGTTTCACTGGGAAAGAGAATAAGGGAAGGTGGTGGAGTGAATATGATTAAAATACATGATATACATGTATAACATTGATTCAAGAAAGAAAGAAAAAGAATAAGGCATAGAGTCGGATATGGAATTGTATGTAGAGGTCAGGCTAAAACTGAAGTACATTCATTTTGTTGTTTTTGTTTTTTTCCTTTTATTGAAAATACATTGTCTCACATAATTTATCCTAATTAGGGGTTCCTCTCTCAGTTCCACCCTATTTCCCCTCCCAACTGGACCACTGCCTTTCTGTCTCTCATTAGAAAAAAAACAGGGTTTGAAGTGATAATAATAAAAATAGTAAAACACAATAAGATAAAGCAAAAACTAACACATTGGAATTGCACCAAAAAAAAAGAAAGAAAAACAAAAACAAACAAACAAAAACCAACACCAAATAGAAAAGAAGCCAAGAGAAGGCAAAATAAAATGAGCCACCTTTCATTCCCAAGCTCAGGAATCCCATAACAATACTAAACTAGAAGTCATAATATATACACAGTGGACCTGGTATAGACTCATGCAGGCCCTCTGCATGCTGCCCGAGTCTCTGTGAGTTCATATGAACTTTAATCATTTGAGTAGGAGGTCCTTTTTTTCTTACTTTTCTTGCTTTCTTACTCACACACCTTTTCTGCTTCCTCTTCCACAAGGTTCCCTGAGCCCTTCATAGAGGGATTTGATGGAGACATCCCATTGGAGCTGAAGCACAATCATTCTGAATAAAGACTTTCACATTCACAAAGCTTCAAACACCATGGGGGAATTAAATCCAGCATATCAGTGGATGACCTGTGGTCTTTGAGCTGATGTATAGCATCTACCCAAGTGCCAGGTCTCTGTCTCTATCTCTGGCAGGGGTGGGTAAAAATGTCATTATATCAGCATTCATTAAAAGGGAATTTAACAGTTTGGATGATCTAATAAATTTCTCTCCCCCTCTCTCTACCATGTCATACATTTGCTTCTTATGCAAATTTCTAAGGAAAAGGAAGACACTATTACCTTCTAAAACATTCCCCCTCATCTCCAGCTCTTCACAGCACAGTACCATAACTTTCAATGTTTGGGGCTTACTCAAACTTTCTCACCAATTTAAGATGCAATTGGCTTCCAGGAAAATAACGGAAATGCTTTCTTTTTGCAATGAATATTGAATTCATTTTTATCCCTGGCATCTGGCTAAGGGCAGACAAAAAGCAATTACAAAATTCAGACAGAGTATGGAGAAGTCTGATTTTCCTGAAAGAAAAGGTTCTACTTATTAAAAGATATAATATAGCTTTAGACTTGTCAATACTCTATGTTAGGTAGAGATACTCTATTGTCAAGAGAAATAAAGGTTTATGAATTATTATCCTGAAATGGAAAATGTTAAGAATGCTGTTCAATTTTGCTTCAAAAGAATTCTGTGTTACCTTGTGGCAGTTATAAAATCAGTTATTAATTAATCTATGTATGTAGACTAATAACTAAATATAACTAACTCAGTGTTTGTTATGAAGACAGTGGCAGTAAGAAATCTAAGCCAACATCAATACAATGGTGGCTGGAACAGGTAACACCAAACACAAGGATAAATAAAGGGCACTAAAAACACTTCTCAATCGCATGTGTAAGGAAAAAGTAGAGATGGTGACCTGCAAGCATTCTTACAGTACATTTTAAGCTTTACCAAGAGCTTTCCATGCTGGTTCATTTTGAGATGTGGGGAGGGAGAAACACATGGAGGGAGAGACACAAGGGAAGACAGGAAGATGAAGCAATAGCGACTGGGAGGACATTTTCATAAGTTGAATTATTTGTACATTATATTGTTTTAATGTATTAAAATATTTGATAACTTAATTGACTAGTAATCTGAGACAAAATTATGGCCAAACTGAGTCACCATTTAAAAGAAACTCAGTGAATACATATTTGTTTTTCCATATATCATAATTTGATTCTGGGTGAACAAGGTGACAATAAGTCTATGCAGAGAAGTGTGTGTGGTGAGTTTAAAGTCACTATACACATATGGGTGGGTCTTAATTCTGATATACAGGAAAAAGAGAGAAAGAATGTAAAAAGGAAAGGAAGGAAGGAAGGAAGGAAGGAAGGAAGGAAGGAAGGAAGGAAGGAAGGAA
>CAJQZJ010031917.1:4608944-4624818 GCA_907164525.1 Lophiomys imhausi
TCTTCCTTTTTCCCCTCTTCCTCCTCCTTCCTATTCTGCCTCCACTTTTTTCTCTTTCTCCTCCTTCTTATTGTGCCTCCTCTTTTCCTCTTCCCTATTCTGCCTCCTTTTTTTCCTCTTCCTTCTCTCCATCCTATCTTCTTTTTTTACTAAAGAAACACATATTGGAAAGCAACAGAAAAACAAAGATTCAAGAGTTTTGGAGTAAAATATTAAATCTCCCACCATACTTTTCCTCTTTACATAAAATATGCTTAAATAGGTTTAAGTAACTTTTTTATGTTTTAAAAGACACTTATTCTCTAATGTGAAAAAAAACTTACTTAAAGGATAAAAGATATGTTATATATCCTAGGCAAAAGACATTTAAACAAAAATATACAGTATAATCAGAAGGGATATATCCACTCTCCTTTTTCTCAAAGTAAATAATATACACAGAAAAATATTTACACAAACCAAGATATTACATTGATTTCATATATGTAAACAAATATAAGATGCTGATATCTAAATTTTTTGGGTTATATTATTATAAATATATAATTCTAACAGGTGAAATAAGTTAGTGTAATCATTCAAAGTGGTTGTCTGAATATTGGGAAGGGCTTATTTCTGAACCTTTCATCATCTTCGAATATGTGAAGCATGACATACAGTGTACTTTTTGTCATGATCATGCAGCCACATATATGTTCACACTGGAAAGACACCCATGTTCAATGACTTTAATAGGAAAGCTAGAGTCCCATACTTTATTCTTTGTCTTACTTTTTTCTTGTACTTTTTTTTAATTTTGGATCTTTCTACTTTTTTAAACTTTATTTTTTATTTCTTCAAGTTATATCTCCATCACAATCCCCTCCTTACTCCCCCCTCCAGTCCCACCCTCCCACTCTCTTCCTCCTCAACCCCCTATCCTCTTTCCTTCTTTTTTTAAGTTTAAGGCATATCTTTCCCCCCAACAGCTCCCCCTTTCACTCCAACAAATGGTTCTTTCTCTTATAACAATAAATACAATACAAAACAACAGAAATAAATAGGCCACAATTATGAGAGTTATATGGCTTAGAATACATTCCCAATGTCCAGTCCAAATGTATTTGGCACCTGACTTTAACATTCTGTTATCTAACCATCTCCATGAGTTTAAAGTTCTATATCTAACTCAGCTTTCATTCTAACTTGCATCACAATTTTAAAAACATCTTCTTAGATCCAGAACACCCTCTTGATTCCTAAACAACTCAAAATTTAACTATGAGACTCTAGCTACCTATTCTTCAACCACCTCAGAGACCTGAGAGGGATAAATATATCTGATTGTATAGAAAGTGCAGGACCCGCAGCTTCCAAAACTAAGAAATGACATACCAGTGACCGCCTAGGTAGTTCCCAATTTCTCTCCATACATTACAGCATCAATCTTCAGCTGTTTGGCCCCGTTTCTCTGACAGACATTGACTGTAAAGAAGGGATTATGAAGAACTTGCCTACCCTGTCTTGGCAGAGCTAGGCTGTCAACTTACCTGCTTCCAAGTTTTGTCCTTTTTGGACAGCATTCTGTCTATTGTTGAAGCAAGGGGTTTTTCTTGCCAAGAGATAGGCTTGCTACTAATTCAACCATCTCCCATTGGAGATTCTTCGATGCTCATCTTCTACTTGGAGTAGAATATTGGGTGCTGTCAGGAGCTGACATGCCTAGATATAAAAAAATCTTAAGTTAAGAAAACATCTTTGAATGCCATATTCTGCAGATCTTTTGAGGTTTTTGAAGATGCCCTATCTATCTCTTATATTTAGATAAACAAATGTTGCTTGTCTCTTAGCAACTTGATTTCTGATTAGCTTAGAAAATAACTGTGATAGACTTTCATAGTACCTAACAGAATGACCAGATTGCATGACTATTAGTTGGCATTTCTTAATTATCCTAAACAGTTTATGACAGTTGGTAGCAAAAGGCCAAAACTTCACATTTTATTTTTAAGCATTACTAGGTACGATACCTTTAAAAAACATTACCCTTAATTTTGTATCAATATACAAAGATCATTACCAATGTGGCCAAATATAATCTTAATTTTGTATCAATATACAAAGATCAATACCGATGTAGTCCAATTTTCTTGTACTCTTTAACACCTTGAGATTTATTGATAATTCTATTGGAAGCTGATAGCTGAGAATGGTCCTTACTTTCTTGTGACTGAGATGCCTTTATCAATTTATCATCATTGTTCTTGATAAAGGACTCTTTGAAGTCACTGTGTCCTATATTTTGTTTTGTTTCCAGAACAATCCCATCCAAGTCTTTTCCTACCTGAGAAGAGCCTATTAGTTTGGCTTTCTCAGGCATTTCCCTTCTATCTTCCCCTTTATCTTCTAGAAACCAGTTCTCATAGAGGTACCAACATGTGTTCAAAAGGGGAGCAGAGTAGGCTGTATGACTATCTAATAGTCATCTAGAGATTTCAGGGTCTTCAGTGACTTGTACCACTGTACCATGTTTGATACACACTAACTCAGTTTACCCCCACATCTCCTGAGCATTCCTGTCTTTCTTTACCAAGATTATGATGTTCTGAATCTAGATACCACTTTCATGTTCTATACCCACCTGACTGCAATCAGTCACCTGCTCCACTTAACACCAGCATTCATATCTAGTATACAGGGGATCCTTTTCCAGTTTACTATTACTGGTTATTTCAGAACTCACCTCTTTTATTACATACAAGGCCAGGCTTCAGTTAAATGAAAGGGATGTACTAGCAGATTTGTGGTAGTTTCTTTGTAACCACACAATACATGTGAGCTTTCTTTTTTCACTAATCTTGGCTTCTAGGTGAGGTAGATGGTCTGGAGACCAAACGCAGAGGTGGAACCCATTTCCAGAAGCTTTTGTACGGGGTAGTTTTGATCACTCCACCTTCAAAGTGAGTCTAGTTCTCATATTGATCTTCAAGGTCTCCCAGCTCCTGCTGACAATCCTTATATTTCTGGAGATCAGCATTTATATTTTCTGTCTTTTTTTTTTCAGAGAAGCTTAGCATGCCAAACAAATCTGGATAGTTTCTTTCTTGTTTTATGATCTTTTAGTTATGCTGTCCCCACCAAGATAAAATAGAATCTCTCTTCTAGAGGACAGTACATTGAACTTGTGTATCTGAACCCCTAAGGGGATGCCCAAGATACCTTCTTGGACATACCATATGTGTGTTTTATGCATCAACAGACATTAATGACCTCCAAAGCATAGCTTCTGTCTACCCAGGCTGGCCTGTTCCAAATCTGCAAGAGCCATACACCTGCTGATGTTGCATGGGGCCAGAATCAGTGTGGAGAATATGTGTTCTTGTAGTTTATAGTGGATGTAGCCACTCCTCACCCTACTAGGTACTTTTCACTTGGAATGGCAACCACCAAGGGTCTTTCATGGAACTCTACTTACCTACACTTATGTGGCCCAGGTCCCGGAGCAATCCAATGCATGGAATCTGGGGAGGATGGAGGTTTATGGCAGCAAAAGTACAAACCTCAGTAAGAAAGGCAGAAATTGCCTCTTAGGCTTCAGTTACTCTTATGTCTTCCTACAGACACTGAAGACTGAATAGGCTCCAAAAGGAGCCAAGGCCCTTGGAAAGCTCCCCCTACCCCAAATCCCAACAGCTGTACCTTTCTTATTCAATCCCTTTAAGGCTGAACTTAGAAAAAAGAACAGAAAAGAAAAGAAAGGAAAAGAAAACAGTGGCACATGGCTTTAATCCCAGCACTCAGGAGGCAGAGGCAGATGGATCTCTGTGAGTGCGAGGCCAGCCTGGTCTACAGAGTGAGTTCCAGGACAGCCAAGGAGACACAGAGCAATCCTATCTTGAGAAACAAACAAACAAAAACAAAAAGACTGGACTTGGTATCACATCCCTTTGTAACTCCAGTTCTTCTGAAAATTATCCCTTTTTCTGACTTTTAGAACATTTTGAAATAATGTGTACTCTAGAGTTATTTGGGTGTGTCTCTGGTAAAATTAAGTCTGGAAAAACTGAAATTCATCTTTTACCACTAACATAGTGAGTAATAAACATTTTGCTATTTGAATGATTCTACGGGACTGAATATGTGTCCCTCCCCAATTCTATTACTCCAGCCCTCCTAATACTCGCCTGGGTGATGTTAAGAGTTAGGGTTATTAGGAGACAATGATGCTGGGAGGAGAAAGACTTAAATAAGGAACACCAGGGAAGTTCCCTCACTTAGGTAGTGTGAGGATACAGGCTGCCAAAGGAGAAGCATTCACCAGACACTGTCCAGGCTTAGGGGATTACTCTGATGTAGATCTCCTTAATGTTTTCACCTCATCATCTGTAAATACGCAATGATTGCCTCTGAAAGTGAATATAAGCCCTTTTAACTAACATTGCACTGATCTGTGCTGAGCTTCCCATAGCCTGAGAACATCCCTCTTATGAAAATGAGAAACAATACAGGCATATTTTTCTTTCCCAGAGCAGCATGACTAACAGAAGGAATGGAATTTCCAGTTTTGCTGTTATTCCACTGATGACAACAGAGTTACATAATAATTCATGAGCACAAATGTTTTACATGTTTTCTTTGAAGAAAACTGCTGGGGACATTAAAAATACATAGCTACATAAAAATAGCTAGTTTCTGAGCATAATATAACTTTTGAAACATGCTCATGTTCGAGGTTTCAATTAAAGGACTAAAGGGGAAAATTAAGTTTCCTGATTGAACGTATACGCATTATTGATTACACCTGCATCTATTTTTAAGCAAATATTCTAAGAGAATCACACAACACTTCAAGTCCTGATTGGATCATAATTTAATGCTTTTGCGTGCAACAGCAAATATAATTTTGATTTTAAAACGTTGCACAAATTATGTATTTAACATCTCAAAAAAACAACTAAATGTTATCTTCTCTACATAAGTTAAGAGAGAGAATACAAAAATTAACTTTTTCATATTTTGGTGTCCATATGCTTAATTTGGAAAAGGACTTATATCTCAAAACTTCTTGGTTATGCAATTCTTTAAATTTGCCTCTTACTGCCTGAGCATGCGGAATCAGCAAAAATTTCAACATAGCGCCACTATATGCTTGCAACATAATTACATTTGGCTTTATGAAGCAGAAAAGGCATTGTAATGGCTTAACTAAGTTTACGTATTCTCTCTCTCTCTATCTCTCTCTCTCTTTTCAAGTAATGCAAACTCATGATTCACTGCTACGATTTTGCTCTAAGGTCCAATGAGAGACCAGACTTTAACACTGACCTTTCCTACAGAGCTTTGATGTTCATGGCATTCATGCACCCTAGGGAAGAAGGAAGTCATAAAATACATGGAATGTCTCAAGAGAAAAAAAAAGTTCCCAGATGACTTACATTTTTTTCAAAAAATATTTTCATAGGAACTTTATAATGAAGGGAAGTAACAAGTTACATACTTATTTACTGTACTATCAGTATTTTTTTCTCAAAGTCTCAAAAAATTCTCTTCCTTAACTCAGATAATAAATTTTCAAAAAGCTGAGCTCAGGGCTGGAGAGATGGTTCAGTGGTTAAAAACACTGGCTTCTCTTCTAAAGGACCCAGATTCTATAATCAACACCATCTTGGAAGTTTACAAACACCTGTAAGTCCAGTTTCAACAACCTTTGTTGGCTTCTGCAGGCACAGATGGTGTACAGATATCCATGCAACCAAAAACATCCACACACTTAAAGATAAAGCTAATAATATGTTAGGATCTTGTTCATGTTCTTTCCTTCTACTTTTTAACTTGCTCTTCTATGTCTCTATGTTTTTTAACCATACTTACAACCTTTTTATGGACGTCCAGAAAGTTGGAAGTGGATATTCTTATTCTTTGGGGTCTTCCTTGTAGAAGGGAGCCCCTTCCAGTCTAACATATGTTTTCCTTTTTGCCTACTGTGGAATATAAGCTTCCTGAAAACTAATATCTTATCAGACTTACCTCTTTTTCTTAAGGATGAGCCAATATTGTCCCATTACAAAATTAATGAATAAATAGATGTCTTGCCCGTGGGTTTAAATACTCCCAGATCAACTGCTTTTATCTCTTGGGCAGCATCAATAATCAAGGTGGATTGGTATGGATATTTCGGCATTAGGTACATTAATAGAGAATACTTTCTCAAAGGGGGAAAATTGCTATTTTGTTGTGAATAAGAACTGGGAACACTTTCTTAATAAAAGTGAAAGAGCATTCTATGCTTCTGGAAGGGGAGAATTCCACTTATATCAGGAGGAACTTACTGCTCTCATATTCAGGTGAACAAAAGGGAACGAATGGCTTTCGTAGACTCATAGTTGCAACTTGCTCACTTTCACATGTCTCCTCAAGTCTCATTTGTTTTTAAGAATATCATGTCCTAGAGTCCTTTTCTTCCTTCTCACACAGCATCCGAACTGCAAAATTGTCAACGCTGCTCCTTTTCTTAAGTCAGGTCATCCTGCCAGTCTTGTACTTAGCTAATGTCTCATTGTCTATTCAAGTCTGAACCTGAATTTTCTCCTTTGGAACATTTCAAGATTTATTTCTTAAAATTATTGTCATAATAGATACTTTTTAAAAAAATGTATGACTGCATTCACTTCCATGGCTATTTTCATACTTGGCACTGTTTGATTAATAATATCAAAGATTTTCTTTTTCATTTTGCCTTTGGCTTTATCAGACTATGAATCAGTAAAGTAAAATGAATACATCACCACATGTGGAACAGTGAAACATCCATCACTCAGGTGTTCACCCTTTCTGTAGGAAAGTGAATGCTGTCAAGTGGTACTGAGTCCCAACTGTGTTGCTTCCTTATCTCATTCTTGCAGAAGGAAATGAAACTGGTTGTTTATTACTTTCTTCTTTTTCTTTGTTCACCATGTGTTAATGTGTAATTATTCTGAGATCTTTCCTTGTATTGTGGGTAAAGTGTCTGATGTGATATAAAGATACAAATAAGTAACTACCACATATTGTTTAATCTCTACATATTTGTCCACAACTCCCTTTTCAGTGCTTCATGATGCTCCTCACTTGTGCATTTATTGTAATTTGTTCACTTATAATACATTAAGGTATCCTATTGTCTTGCTTTGAACTTTGTGTCTCCTGGTTTTCTCTTGTTCTTATGAATAATACGTTAATAAGCATAGTTTGGATATATGTGTCCTATACGGATGTGAAAGAATGTTTTGCATGCTTGACATTGTCCATGAGTTGTTAAGGAAACTGAGACTTCCTTTTTCAGTAAATACTCTTGTTAATAAAAGTTTAAAAACAGAAGTAGAAAGAAGATTGGGGTCAATTTTATTAGAGTTTGGAAGGCAGACAATGGTTCCAGACAAGGTGAAAATTCTCAAGAACAGACAAGAGGAAGGGCCATGGAGAATAAAATCATGACTTTTAAGTGAGTCATGGAGGTCCAGAAGGTCAGGGAGAGCTTGCTTCAGAGTGCTGATCAAGGGATCTTAGCTCAGAAAGCAGCATATTCAAGCCATACAAGCCTCCTGTGTCCCCAGAAAAGGAATTTATTGTGGACACATCCTTAGAAAAGAACATAGAGGATACACTACCAGGTGTGGTGTCGCATGCCTTTAATCCCACCACTGGGGAGGCAGAGGCAGGCGGGTCTCTGTGGTTTGAGGCCAGCCTACTGGTCTACTGGTCTACAAAGCAAGTTCCAGTATTTCCAAGATTACACAAAGAAACAAACCTGTCCAAAAAAAAAAAAAAAAAAAAAAGGCGTGGCTTAGTAAGCTAAGTAAAGAGTCACAAAAGCATGTGGCCACACTGTATAAACTTTTATAGGACCTTATAGTCCAAAGTCCAGGAATCTCCCTTTGGATTTTATTTTATTTTTATGCTTGTTCCTTAGATGAAGCCCAGAAAAGGAACATTTTCAGTCTTCCTTCGCAAACTGGATTCTTTCATATGTTAATTTTTTGTTTCGTTTTGTTCTTTTTAAAATATATATATATTTATTTATTATTTCAGGTTACATCTTCATCACAGTGTTCTCTTTCCGCCCCTCCCAGTTCCGCCCTCCCACCCTCTACCCCCTATTTCTTCATCACATTCCTCTGGAGTGGAGTGTCCCTACATAACAGTCACCCACCCCATTTCAGCAGTCATATGAGGGCCAAGAGCCTCCTCATACACTGGGTGGCTACAAGGCAGCACCACTAGAGTAAAGTGTCCCATTTTTTGAGATAGGCTTTTCTCTATGAAACCCTGGCTGTCCTGGATTCACTTTGTATACCAGATTGACTTCAAACTCACAGAGATCCACCTGCCTCTGCCTCCCTAGTGCAATTGCAGACAGCTGTGAACTGCCATGTGGGTACAGGGATTTGAACCCAGGTCCTTAGGAAGAACAACCAGTGCTCTTAACCTCTGAGCCATCTCTCCAGCCCTCATATGTTAATCTTAATATTTCATGTCAGTCCATAGTCTGCCACATTACCATTTTATCATGGACCAGTTATCTCCATCCTATGGTTGCTTAGCAGGGTCTGGGTTAGCTAATTACACGGGAGAATTTGCTTCATGCAATATTTACCCTGCAATCTTTTAGTGAAGGGCCAGAACACAACACAGGATAATGCAACAAGACATGTTCCTCTCCAGCTGTGAAAACATGTGCTCATATACCAAGGGGACTGGTAGATACTTAAGGAGTTTGTTCTCTGGCATGAACAACGAATTGAAAGACCAGGAAATACAGAAGACCAAGATGCAGAGAAAAGAAAATTAACTGTATAATCAGGGTGGGAGAAGTCTAAGGTTCGAAGTCCACCAAACAGACACTTCGTTGGGTATTTTATAAGGCCCGTAGGACCTCCCCTTCCCACTATTGGTTATGTCTAGACAACCATCCTTTTGCCCTCCTGTTATTTCTCCTCTCAGAGTCTTCTGCGAGCCAAAAGTGGCCATCTCAGAGAACACACCCTCACTTAACCTGCTTATCTGTGTTCTTCTAATTCTGTTTCGTTCATGTGTTTTAGGCTTCATCACAAAATGCTGGCGTGTGGACATATGTTTTAAAGGCTGGTAGCCAGCTATGTCATGCTATCATAGGTTAATAGTCACAGAGCAGCTTGTATTATGTCTTAAATTCTAAAGGGAAAGAGGCATAACCCACAGCTCAGATTGGTTATAATTAAGCTGTTGGAGTTCTGGCAGTGTCCCTGGAACAAATAAATATACTATGCAGTTCTGTATATGTATGACAGACATGCACTAAAATAGTAAAAAAAAAAAAAAAAACTTACCATTAGTATGTAATGGAGAAAATTAATCTGTAAGTTTCACCCGCCGTAGAACCAGGTAACTTCCTGGAATGCTGGGAATTACAGTTCCTGGAAAATAACAAAGCCTCATGAGAAATATAGGCTTGTCCTTATAAGCCCCTGAAGCACATGGTCCAGGGCCATTCTCAGCTGGAAAATTCCAGGGAATGGTTGTGACCAAAGTCCATCTCTTGGTCAGTATTTAATATGTAATAAAGCTTGCTTTAAATTTGGCCCAAAATGGTGTTATTGGTTTTTCTCCAATGAATCTCAGGATTAACAGGTATTGCACAAACACACTATTTTTGGAATAGATGATATGAAAAAGGCCAAGTGAATTCAGATATGCTCACATATTTTCGTAAAAGTTGGAAGTGTTCCATTTAAAGAGGGAGTTCTGCTCGATACTCTAAATGGAGGCTTAGTAGCTACAGACATGTGTTGATTTTCAGAAGAAAGTGTAGATTCTACCTACTCACATGGACACATTGAGCAGGACAATTCGTACTGCTGCTGGCTTTTTAAAATATGAGCAGTTCATTATTCCAGAATTGAAGGAAATAGACTAGCAACTCCAAGTACACATTTGAACACATGATACTCCAAATGCAGCATTCTGCTAACTGCTTTGAAATATATTATTTAGAGAATTTATATGAATTTAATATTGAACTTATTCCCTAATCTTTTTAAAATTACTTCAAAGTATTAATTATATAGCATGGACAGCAAAGCTTTCATTTTTAAAATAACTATTAATTTTTAATTTATTTAACCATTTCATAAGTGCACATATTTGCATCATTCCTGCACCCCTCTTTCTCCTTCCAACTCCTCCTGTGTTCACCTCAGCATGTTTTTAAATTCATGAGCTCTTCTGTAATTGTGTGTGTGTGTTTAGGGCTAACCAAATAGGATTGGGGTCTCATCCCAGAACAAAACTGCTCCCTCACTCCACCCCTTAGCAGCCATTTACTGCCAATGGCTCTTCATCTAGTGGTGGGCCCTTGACCAATTTTCAGCCATTTCTGGGATGGGAGGGAGTCAAGCCAAGAAGCATGATCTCTGCAAGTCTTGGGCAGGCCTCCATATTGTTGAGAGTTATGGCTTGGAGAAGAGGGGGTGATAGGCCCTTTCCTTACAGTTCCCTCTGGGTCACACTCCAGCAAGGTCTCCTCTAGTCCAACAGGTCTGGTGTGTGTGAACAGCACCAAGTTCCTTGTGGTTTCTACCATTCTCTCCTAGGTAGCTTTTATTTGGGAAGCTGGTAGGAAGTCTTTGGGAGAGGGCTTCCAGCTGGGCTCTAATTCACAGCTTTCTTGTCTGCTTTCTTTTTCTTGATGCTGTGAGAAAATACCTAACAGAACCAACTGAAGGAAAACAGGAGTTATTTTGAGAAGGAATAGGGTCTGTTTTAACAGGGAGGAATGGTGGCAAGAAGGTCAGGCAGTTGATCACACTGCATCCCAGTTAAATTCAAAGAGCTAAACAGCCACTTTCAAATATTCTTGTCATCTAAACGAATGGATCAAAATGTACATAACAAATCATTACTAAAAGAAAAATCCTAGAACAAAGTTGGGCTAGAGATATGGTTCAGTAGATTAAGCACTTGCTGCATGATCAGGAGTTCAGCTATGTAATATTGTGATGAAAATCTCTCTTACATTCTATGAGACTAAAACTAGCTGGACCTCACAGTCAGAGTTGATAATACACATTGAGGTCACTCGGATATTTTACTGTATGTTTAACTTCCTGTTAGAGAACAATGGAACCATCAGCTTTATTTGCCATGAGTGTCCCATGTAGTCAATGTTTACAAACCCAAACTAATGCATGGCTGTAATCTTAATTTATCTACTCTTTCATGCCCCACCTAGTAAAAGGCGAAAGATTTATACGATCTGAAGAGAATACATGTGTATTGTGATAATTATTTGCTGGAAACAGAAAAATAGGCTGAAAGCAGTGCTGTGAATGAATATTAACCAAAAATGATGAAAGCAACATATGGATTTGCTTGATACACAATGATATTTGTTAGCTGGGTCAGTTAGTGTAGGCAAATGTCAGTGACTTATTCCCTTGTACAATTCTGTTAAAGATTTCTGTGAAGTATCTCTCATTCTTTTTTCATCTGATCCTTCTGGTGCTATTCAACAGACAGAGCAAAGCCCTCTGTTAGGCACAGACAATGGGACAGACAGACACAGGGACAGGGACAGATTTACAGGCAATCTTCAGGCAGGTTTACAGATTCAGAACTTATGACAGACAGGCAGGAATGATGAAGGACTCAGGGAGCCCTGAAATAGAGAATCCAAATCTGGATTCATTAAATGACACCAAGGGAGAATGCTTTGATTTCCTCTTCATCCTTTTTTTTTTTTTAACTATCTTATTCTTTTTTTTTAATTGTGGGAAAGATTTTAATAATTTTTTTTAATTTTTCATTATATATAGTTTCTTTTTTTAAACATTTATTTATTTCTTTAAGATACATCTCAATCATAGTCCCCTCCCTCCTCTCCTTCCAAGACCCACCTTCCTACCCTCTTCCCACTCTCCCTTCTATCTGCTTCTTGTTTTAATTTAAGGTGTATCTTTTTTTTCCCACGGCTCCCCCTTTTAGTCCAATAAAAGGTTCTTTTTCTTATAACAATAAATACAGTACAAACCAATAAAAACAATTAGGCCACAATTATAAAAATTATAATGTATGACATATATTCCCAGTGTCCAACCCATATGTATTTGGCAACTGTTATTAATATTCTATTATCTATCTATCTAGATGAGTTTAAAGTTCTATACCTAACTCAGTTTCCATCCTAACTTACATTACCAACTTAAAAACATCTTCTCAGACCTAGAACATCCTTTTAGTTCCTAAACAACTTAAAATTTAATGACACCAACAAATTGTAGGTGACCCTGCCTTTATTATGGATACATTCAAATTGACTACATAGGAGGACCAGAGTGTGAATACCCAGCACCCACATAAAAGCTAGGCATAGCAGTCACATCTGTAACTCCACTTCAGGGAGGCAAAGGCAGAAATTCAGGGATCCTTGGACATCCTGGCCAGCTAGTTTGCCCAAAACAGTGACCTCCAGTTTCAGGGAGAGACCTCGTCTCAAGAAATAAGGTGAAGAATGATCAGGAAAGATATATAACATAGATCTCCGGTTTCTTCACATACCTACATGCATGGCCTGGCACACTCAAGCAAGTACACACACACACAAACACACACACACACACACACACACACACACACACACACACACATGCATTACACTAACCTTAGACTGTTGAAGCTTTGAATACCATCTGTTTCTCTAGTAATACCAGAAATGTTAAAAGTAGCTTCCATCTCTTGAAACTTAAACCACTGTATGCGAAGGTAAAGCACATGGACTTTATTCTATGTTCCATCTGTAACTCTGGGTAGAGACCTTCATTCAGAGTTTCCCCAAAGTAGATGTGAAGACTAATCATTGTTTTAATGAGATGATATATTTTCATTTCCCAGAAGCCTCATCTCAGTGCAGACCATATTGGGCAGCACTGTGGTGCCTGCCAAACAGCCTGCACACCTTTCTGAGTGAGGACTCAGAAAAGCCTAACTTTTTTTTATCTCTATTTTGAATATTGGTCAAAGCTAGCATGCTATCTTGGGCTTGCTGGCTTTTTTCACTCTTTCTCTGAAGCCCTCCACCATCTGTCATGTGGCTGCTAGCTGAACATGCTGGATCCTAACTCAAAAGACATGCCTTTCTTTCTCATCTCTCCTCCTTTTTACCTGGCAATTGCCAAGATTTACAACTTGCTGCTTTGATATTGTTCTCTCAAACTTTAGTAAAACTACCCTCGAGCTCCATTAGGTCTATAATAAATTCTATCATTAAAGACACTAAATACCCTAAATTTTCCACTAAGTACCCCAAAGTTCCCACAGTAGCAATGTAGCATATGGACACATTGACACCTGTAGACACACACTCACACACACATACACACGATTAAGATTTAGAGAATTGATTCTTAAAATCTATTACTACTATTTAAAATGGTAGCAATGGCTTATCTTACCCCTTGTATAAGGGTGTACTGTACCATATAAGCTGGAAAATGTCACAAGGAAAATACTTGGTTAATTATTCAGTACAACAAATAAACACTTAGAGTTTCAATAAAAAGTATCACTACTTTAAAATTTAGCACAAAGAACCTCATGACTTGTAGAATGTTTTCAGTTATACTTGATAGGAAAAGTCAATTTCAATTACAACAACTGTATTTTTACGAAGACATTGTGGATTTTTTTCTTGTTGTTGTTTTGTTTTGTTTTTTACCATTATGAATTATCAACATGTGTTATCAAAATGGCATTGCACTTATGGGTGATATTATGAATTCTAAATGTTAATTAACCTGTTCCCAGAAGCCTTCTTGCTGTACATCAAGTAATGCTGTGTTACTTTGTTTGCTAACCATTGTCTCTGATTGGTTGAATAAATGCTGAGGCCTGAGATTGGCAAAGACTAAGGTGCTTGGGCTTCTGAAGCAGAGAGGTTTATGGGTAGAAGAAGCATCCAGAAGAAGAGAAGAAGCCAGAGCAGAAAGGAGGACACATGATGGGTTAGAGATGGAAGAAGATCCACCCACATGACCTGGAACAGCTGCATAATGTGGAGAATAACAGCCCAGGGAACGTATGTATATGTTATGGGGTCGTATATGGGGAATAGAATGAGCTAGCTTAAATGGGCTAAGATTAAACAATCTAGACCAAGGCCTGTTTAAATCCATCATGTGTCTGTGTACTTATTTATAATGATGGGTTAAGGATTAACACCACCAACTAATTAAATATAACCTAAATATTGGAAATCATTTAAACCATTTACTTCTACATTTCATACCCTAGAATTCCTATAATTGTACTCTGGGCAAAGACTAAGTCCTTACATATTCTCCTTTCACAAAGAGATGCCACAGGGCTCATATGGAGGGTCTGCCACATAAGGGGATTCTCAGGGAAAAGTGAGAGTGCTGCCCACCCAAACCTCCAGCCTTCATTCCGAAGACAAACAGACGCAACAGGAGTGATGTCTGAGCATTTCCCGTTTTCAATATTTCATTCTCTGGCTTATATACAGAACCAAATGGGTGTTTCCACATGAGGCTACGTGGGCCAATCACATTAAAGGTCATCCTATTACATCACATAGCACAAGCCTGGTAACAAGGTGATCATGCACCAATCACGAGTATTGAAGACTTGCTCACCCGATCAGCTATACCCACGATTGGGCTTCAACTCTACTCCTGCATCTTCCTGCCAGCTCCATCTTAGATATCTCCCACAAGTTACTTTCATTTTCCCAGCCATGAGGCATTTCTCATAAGCCTCCATTTCCCGGGTCCCCACAAAAAGACATGAAAAAAAAATTATTCCAACTACAGGCCAAACTCTGGACAAAGTTTAGCATCATAAGTTTAACCAGTTGAAATGAAAGAATTCTGTCTTAAGCCACTGGATGGCTTGTTAGCACTTTAAAATTTGTAAACAACTTTAAATTTATGAAAAAAAATAGTGCATACAAACATAGCAGAATGACTCCTCCATGAATTTATTGTCTAGTGTCCCACAGAATTAAGCATAAATATAATAATCACATTAAAGGCCATCCTATTACATCACGTAACAAGGTGATCATGCACTGGTCACGAGTACGGAAGTCTTCCTCACCCAATCAGCTATACCAACGATTGGGCTTCAACTATATATAATATATATAAAAGAATAGGGATCAGCTGAGGAAATCAAGAAAACTAACATTCAGAGCAGAAATAAAAATAATAACTAAGGGCATGAGCAGCAAGCTTTGGAGAAAGCTTTCTGTACTTTCTGACCACTTGTTCCTTCTACTCCATTTAGGTATTGCAGGTATTACAGAGACATTAGATCCAAAGTGCTGTAATTTGTTCATTAACAAAAACAACAACAAACCAAGAGCAAACACAGTAATCAGTACTTATGGAAAAATTAGCCATGATTAAGGGAGTTTTAACATGTCTGATCAGTCTAATCGAGAGGTTATGTGTCAGGCAATGCTGCAGACACTGACATAGTCCCTTCTGAGTTCCCTCATGGAGCACTCGCAAATTACATTTTTCTTTACAGCTGAGTAATGTTGCCCTGTGTAAATGTACCATATGTTCATTACCCATTCATCTGTTTATAAGCAGCTAGGCTGATTCCAGTTGCTTTGATTGCCCAGCACAAACATGGGTACACATGAATTTAGTCCTTGGGGACTCTATATGCCAGGGGGTGGTGTAGCTGACAGTTCTTTTTTGGTGTTTTTCAAGAGACCCCACGTAAATTTCCATTGTGGCTGCAAGAGTTTACAATTCTATCAAGAATTTCTTGATGATGGCAATTATGACCCAATCTTACAACAGGTTTAATTTGCATTTCTCAAATGGGTACCAGTTTGGGACACTTTACAATATGA
>CAJQZJ010031917.1:4679818-4695754 GCA_907164525.1 Lophiomys imhausi
CCTTGGATCGGAAAGCTACGACCCCCGCCCACGGTGGTCGACAACAGAAGGGTATATGCTTAGGTGAGAACAATACTCATCTATAGGTATAAACATAAAGAATTAGGAAATAATTTGACACAATGTCCATTTAGAAAAACAACATTAAATTTCTTCATACAGCCTATGATCTGTTCAGCCAAGGTATTTTGATCAGGTTTACAGTACCAGACATGAATTTTTCCCCTGCTGAGCAAACTCCATTATAATCAAAAAGCAACTAATTCTCAAACAATTATTTGAAAGCCTTTATTATTTTGAGATATCATCTTTCTATCCCTGTCCTTCCTCTCCATGGCTTATATCAAGAAGGGATGCTGAGTTTTGTCAAAGACATTTTCTAAATCTACTGAAATGTTAAAATTATCCAAGGAACTTTTAAGAATGTTTACATTTATGTTTATAAAGAAATTGTTCTACAGCCTATCTCTCTCCTTTTTGTTGTTTTTTATTGGATTTTAGTATCAACATAATACTAGCATTAAAGATTTTATTTCCTTTACTATTTTCTACAAAAAAGGTAGCAAAAAGTGGGAGAACTATTGCTCTTACTTCTTTGACGTTCTGAAAGAGTTCTATAATGAATTCATCTGGACCTGGTCTCAATACTCATTTTTTTTTTTTGTTATCCTAGTAGCATTTATTTTTCACTTGTGGCCTCTTAGTTGTGTTTATCCTTTTTTTCTGTCTGAACTCTTCCTTCCACTATCTTCTATGGATTTGGCCTACTGGTTATAAATTCCTTTAGCCTGTTTTTATTATGAGGAGTTTATTTTTCCTTCATTTATCACAGGCTTGCTGGGTATTTTGGCCTGGACTGGTAGCTGTGATACTGAAGGATTTGAAATATATCTTTCTAAGCCCTTTTGAGTTTTATAAGTTTTAGTTGGTTTATCAGATCTTATTCTGATTGTTGTGCCTGCATTTGTGACTTGGTCTTTTTCTTTTGCAGAGTTCAGTACTCTTTCTTTGGTCTTTGTACTAAGTGTTTTGTCTATAATATAATATAGTGAATTTATTTTCTGGTCCTATTTGGTGTTATGCATGTTCATTGTAGCTGAATAGACATATCTTTCCCTAGATTTTATAAAATTTCATTTGTGATATTGTTGAGAATATTTTCACTGCCTTTATCTTGAAATTCTTCTCCATTTATTCCCATAAATCATAATTTTGATTTTTACATGGTGTCCAGTGGTTTCACACATTCTACTCATATGCCTTGCTAAATTTATCATTGATCTTTGTAGAGCCTGACTGAATCAATCTTCAAGAAAAGATCCCATTTCATATTAAGTTTGATGCAGAGCTGACCTACAGGTCCAGAACAACAACAAAAATGTACCCGACCTTGCATTCCAGAGGTGTTCCTTTGTCATCACTAGACAGCTCACTCTAAAAAATCACCCAAAAAGTCTAAACAAACTTTCTGGTAGTCAAACTGACCACAGCTGGTTAGTCAGTAACAACAAGCCAATCAGAAATGGACATGACTAGTTACCCAAATAGCATCCAATCATATGATTAAAAAAAAACCTATTTCTATGTCTAAGCCCCTATACAAACCCTTTATTTTTGGAGTTTGGGGCTCTCATCTCAAGCCACTGTGTCAGTGAGCCTTAAGAGTTCAAGCACTGAGCTTGAATAAACAACCCTCATGCATTTTCATCAGAGTTGGCTCCTGGGTGGTCTTTGGGGTCTCAAGGACCAGGTGGAACAATCTTGAAGGAATTATCCAATTCTTCTACCTTGTCTTTAAACCATAATTATTCTGCTCTGCACACCATTGATTTTATTAGTGATGCTTTTCATTGAACTTTTTGTTTGATTTATTGACATTTTAATTTTCAGTAAAATTTCACTTAACATCTTTAGCATTTCTATTTCTTTACTGAATTCTGTTTGATAAATTTTAATTATTTTTTTATAAAATATATTTTTGACGGTATTGTTTTGCCTCCTGTATCTCCTCCCAGATCCTTAGCTAACTCCCTATCTACCTAACTTCATGTTCTTTCTCTCTCAAAACAAAAGAAAACAACCCCTCGTAAAAATCTAAAATCAAAACAAACAAAAACATTACAAATCAAAACAAGAAGTGCACAATGAAACATGGAGTCAATTTTGTATTGTCCAAATAATCCTAGGCATTGAACCTATCCTGGAGTATGGTTTATATATCCAGTAACACTCCATTTGAGAAAACTGATTTTCCTTTCCCAGTAAGCATCATTCTCAAATAACTTTTGGGGGGCAATGGGGCATGGGGAGACTTTGATCCACTTCCTGTTCTCAGTGCTGTGATTATGTTTGATTTGAACCTATACAAGTCTTGGACATGTTGACACATTTTTTTGTGAGTTTCTGTGTCAGTCCTTTTGTGTCTGGAAGAGGCTGTTACCTTGGAGTCATCCACCTGCTCTGGCTCTAAAATCTTTATGACTTCTCTTCCATAAATATCCATGAGCCTTGAGTAGAGGTGTTTGTGGTGCTTTAAATGATAATGGCTTCCATAGGCTCATATATGTAAATGTTTGATGTCAAGTTGGTGGAACTGTTTGGGAAGGATCAAGAGGTATGGCCTTGTTGGAGGGGGTCTCATTGGGGACTAAAAGGCTATGGCACTTCTAGTTCTCATGCTCTCTCTCTCTCTCTCTCTCTCTCTCTCTCTCTTTCTGCCTTATGCTTAAGCTCTCAGCTATTGCTTCAAGGTCATGTCTGTCTCCCTGCCACATTGGTCATGGATTCACCCTCTGAACTACAAGCTCCAATAAACTTTCTTCTATAACTTGCCTTGTGCATGGTGTCTTATCACAGCAATACAAAAGTAACTAAGATAACATTTAATAAAGACATACCATTTAGGGCTGAATGTTTTAGAGATTTATTCTTCACATATTGTCCAGTTTTGGTTTCCATTTTAACTACCAACTATTGCAAGAAGAATTTTTCTGATGAGTGCTGAGTGATGTATCAGTGATGATCTGAGATTTTTGCTTGACACTCTAAATTTTTCATTTCCAGTTTTATCTCTGGGTTTTCTTTAGTGATTTTATTTCCTAAATTCTAAATCTTACTGTCATATTCTGGGTTGTTTGCATTAAGTTAATTGTGTTTTCAGTCTTTATGGAGACATTCATTCATAAACCTCTTTAAGTTCCTTGATCATATACAAAATTACTATTTTCAAGTTCTTGTCTTATGCTTCAACTGGATTGCTTTTTTCAGTACCTAATACAATAGGGTTGCTGGCCTCAGGATGTCCATGTTTATCTTTTTTGCTCTGGGATCTAGGCACCTGGAGTTATACCATTCAAAGTATTTCTTGGTGTAGATTTTGGATTTGGATTTGTTGGTTGTGTGCTCCATTATATGGTTATAGTTTCCCACTCTAGGTCCTTAGACAAATGTGGTGGAAGTGGAGTCCCTGGTAGGGAGCAGTTCTGTGGGTTGGTGAGGTTCATAAAACAATGGAGGTGGGCTAGAAGGAAGAGTTGGAAGGAATAGCAGGAAAGAAATAGGGGAGTCAGAATTTGTACCAAAAGAGTCCCAAGAGAATAGTGTGGAATGGGAGGTAGGCTCCATAGGGAGGCATAGCAAGACTAAGAGTAAGTCTGGAGAGGCCAGAATAAGTCAGAAAGGAATCAAATGTTGTCTCCTTAGGTCCCAGTCAAATGTGGCAACTGTGAGTTTCTGGTAAAGAGTGGTTCTAGGTACTTACGAGTCACAATGGAATGAAAGTAGGTTAGAAGAAAAGCCCAAATGGGGTGGTGGTGAAACCCCAGGAGACCCTGGATCCACATCAGAAGCTTTCAAATTTTAAACTATCTCATTGGAGACCTTATTAGATTTGTAACATTTGGATGAGACAGGTTGTCTCTTTTGCCTTTGTTTCTGTGTTGGGTGAGTATTCATTTTGTTTTTACTCAAGTCACTTTTCCTGTTTATTGAAATTTGGTCTAGCTTTCTTCTCCAGTGGGATGTAGTGGTTTCTCCCTTCCTGGGGTTGTACTTTGTATAAATTTGCTTGGGTGCAAGAGAAAACTGGTAGGCTCAGTGGGTGCATTTTTAATTTGACCTTGCTTTAGTCCTCATTCCACCTCTCAGGACCTGAGACACTCCACTAACTCACATCTGTAACTTGTCCCTTTCTCTTTGGCCTGCCTATTCCAAACTTATCTCAACCTCTCCTACTGGTCTGTCCATCCTCCAGTGCTTGGCATCTGAGTCTCTTAGGACTCTTGAGCACTCTCAACCCATCTCTCACATTTGATCCTGTGGCCTGGACCTGCTATGACTTGGTGTCTGAACCACCACAGGTCTGCTTGCATCCAAACTCTGCCTCACCTCCTGGCTGCCAGGCAATATGCATACCTCTACTATGTGTTTATTTATCTGAATAAGTACAAAATTAAGATAAGGTCATTAAAATAACTCATAGATTGAGGTAATATTTATAACATAAATTCATGCATTTGTGTCTTAAGTATATTCATATGAAGAAAACTCTGACATTCTATATATTAGAGTAGAAGCAGCTATTTTTGTTACAGCTGGGCACAGGGGAACTGATTACTGTATTAATTTTCATAAAATGTTTTACATTTATAGAGACAAAATAAAAATATTAAGGTTTTAATTACTGGTAAGTGAAGCTCATTTCTGACTCATTACTGCAGAATCTAGCACTGCAGAGTGTTAGCTAAGGCCCTTGCTATCTAATTGCTAAATACTTTCCCCAAGTGTTTTGCATGCCTACTCTTGATTTCTACTCACAATAGCACTCCCATGAACTCCCCAGTTTTCAAATGAGGAAAACAAGTCACACAGAAGTAAATATTCTTACTTCATTAAGCACCCAGGAATGGTGTGAGCCAGAATTCACAAGCAGGGAACTGGGCCTGGGAGATCTTCTTCCTAGCTAGCTAAAAGTGAAAGTAGATACAGAAGAAAATCACATTTTATTGAAAAACTGGGGAGTAGGAAGATCCTAATCTTATGCCCAAAAGTATGTCCTCTGTTTTTCTGATGGATTAACCTTTGGTAGAACATTTACAGCAACCTATTGCCGGTCTGGGTACTGCTGGCAGATTTGTTTGTGCTGTTAAGCTGGGCCTTCTCTGTAATTCCATTCTTTTGATGTAAGGGTTAAAGCCAGAACAACAAGTGAAGAAAATTAGTATGTTTTTTTCTTTTATTGGACCGTGTTTCAACTTTTTGATGAATGTACAAATAATTCCTTTTTTCCTGAACTTCAAGTCAAGTAGATGTTACATTAGATCTTATGGTCCTTTCTAATACAGTAGGGTCTCAGTATCACACCAACCTAATCAACAACCTGGGTCACAGTTCCTTAGTCATTGCAAACAGAAGATGATGATTCCTTTCCTCTCCCCCAAGCAGATGAGATGACACCATGGGATGATAAAGCATTATGTGCCACTCAAAGTCCATTACTACTGGACAGATGCTTGACTTGGTTAAAACATTACCATAAAAATAATGTGATGGAGATGTAACCTGAAGTAATAAATAAACATTTTTTTAAAAATTAAACAAACAAAAAACAATGTGAGAACAATCCTTGCATATTGAGATTTGTAGTGCATGATTTCTAAAATAAAAAGGGATTGGTATTGAAGGTACCCACCTAAACACTGAACCAAAATTCCTGAAAAGAAGTTGTATCTGTCAAAACTGACTAAATGGCTCATAATTAGTCAACTTGAAATGTTATAGGTCTAGAGGATAATTAGCTTACCTCGGGCTAATGTTAAGCCACTAAGTGCTGTTTCTTACCTACCTCTGTGATGCAACTAGCATCCAGTGACACATGGAAAGAAATTTTGGAATCTATTAATCTAGTAGACCACTAACTTCCACCCACTCAAATAACATCAGATAGCATAATAAGCCTATAGGTCAGATTCTCCTATTTTCTGTAACTATTGCTCTGCTGTTCCCACCAATACATTTTAAACTTTTCTTTATGATATTTTTGTTCTGTAAAACTATAAAACTTGATGAAACTGCTTCCATGTTATAACATGGAGTTTAGGGTAACCGTGGTCACTAAAAATGGCTCCAGAATAATCTCTTACTCCCTTTAAGATAGATTTTTTTTCATCAACAAACCAACAAGCAAGTGAATATGTGCTGTGGCATTACTATGAATGAAATATTGGCATCAGCAAAGCACTTGTATTGCAGTGCTGTGATAGTATTATATGTTCTTGTACAAATTATTTAGGCATACATTAAGTCCACAGTGATTATCCACAATGTGTCATGTACTAAGCTATCAAAGTGCTGAGAGTACAGTGAAGGGCAGCAGATGTCCTTAGGCAATGCAAATTAGAATAAAGGACTGAGATTCAGGTATCAACAAGCAGTATTGGAGCCTGTGGAAAAAGACTAATGGGCTTATTCAAGAGTGTGTGGTTGGCAAGTAGATTTTTGGTAGAGAAATGAGAGACCCATGATCAAGAATGACAATCAGAGAGATTCCAAGATGGCGGCAGCTGGCATGGATGCATTTTGGATGGGGGGGAGAGATATAATACCACAGAGTTATAACACATTGAGCAACAATCTGAGAGGCCCGAACCCGCTGGGTGTCACCCAGTGAACCCAGGGGCTAATAAAAATCCCTAAGCAAGACTCTCAGACACTCAGAAAAACAGACCAGCAGAAACTGCGGAAGCCACAGAAGCCAGGGAAGCAGAATAGTCACCAGGAGAGGATCTGTGGGTATGAACCACTCAAATACTCAGTGAGCAGCTCCGAACCCCAGACAGGGGTACTTACCAGCCTTCTGAGCTCCCAGATTCCATGCAGGCTTTCCGACATTGTATATTCTCAGTAGAACCACTGTGGCCAAGAACCACAGCACATTCTGAGCTATAGCACAACAGTGGGACCACAGCAGTATATCTCCAGAGGAGCAGCGGTCTGGGAGGCTCAAGCATATGTGGGCTTACCCAGAAAGGTGTTGGACATACAGGCCCCTCTATTGGATTTACAATCACTCAGAAGAACACTGTGGCTAGACGAAGCAGCAGGACTTCCTGTAGCAAGCAGACTATGCTTCCAGCACCTCAGTAATGTCCAGGGCCTTGGCGGGCAGCTCCGTTCACCAGACAGAGGTTCCTCTTGGCTTCCTGAGTGCCTATTTTCCACAAGAAAGCTCCGGCACCCATAGCAGGACAAGCACAGCCACAGGAATTGTGAGATCAGAGCAGACTAAAAGGCGGGTGGTCAGGTTGGAACGCTGCACGGAGTCCAAGCCCTGCTGATGGGTTGTGGACTCCTACACACTGAGGGACGAACCCCTTAGCCAGGGCACCTGGCTCTTCCTCGGCAGGAAACCAGATCTTCAGCATCCACAGTTCCACCCATGGAGCAGCAAGTTCTTGGCCCGTGTGTACTGCCTGAGTGACTCAGACTATAAGGACTTAGTGCCTAGGGCTGAGAGGCACAGAGATCCCCTGGGGACCACCTAGGAATAGCCACCTAGGGGGAACACAACCACTGACCTAACCCTCTGACCAGACAAACTAGCAGCAGGGGACTCTTCGGGCTGCAATAACACATCCAACCCTAACTACAACCTGAGTTCCCAGATGGGACACAAATCAAAGGGATGAACTTAAGGGGGCCCCCTGAAATCCAGCCCCCAACACAACACCCTACCTAGCCTGTGTTGAGCTACAGACCACCAAGACTATACAGCCTCTACACCACGGCCCCATCCTTAGCATAAGGTCCAGAAGGCACTAGGAACAATCAGCTAAGGACAACCAGATGGCTAAAGATCAACAAAAAAAACAAATCTGACAAAAATCAGGGAAATATGACTCAAACAAAATACAGCAATGCTAATACAACAAGCCCTGAACATCCCACCACAACTGAAACACACAAAAATGATGACAAATCTATACCTAGGAAAATGATGGAGTACTTACAAGAAGAAATCAAATCCCTGAAAGAATTTTAAGAATTCACAATTTGACCAATGAAAGCAATTGGAGAATATTATTAGAGACCTCCAAGTCAACTCAGCCAAATATGAATGGGAAAGAAACAAGGCTACATGAAAGATTTGAATGATTGTCAGACAAAGTCATCTAAATTGGAGCAGGAAATATCTAAAATGTATAAAAGTGTTCAAGTCCTGAAACTGGAAATGGAAGCAATAAAGAAAACACAAGCTGAGGTAATCCTAGAGGTACAAAACCAAGGGAAGAGAACAGGAACTACAGACATGAATATCAAAACCAGGATACAAGAGATGGAGGACAGAATATCAGGCATGGAAGATTGGAATGAAGAAATCAATACAACAACCAAAGAAAATGAGAAATATAAAAAATGCCTCACCCATAACATCCAAGAAACCAAGGACTCAATGAAAAGCCAGAACCTAAGAATTATAGACATAGAGGACAGAGAAGACTCCCTACTCCAAGATCCAGGAAATATCTTCAACACAATCATAGAAGAAAACTTCCCAAACTTAAAGAAAGAGATGCCAATAAAATTCCAAGAGGCATAAAGAACTCCAAACAGATTAGACCAGAAAAGAAATTCCTCTCACCACATAATAACTGAAACTCCAAATGTACAGAACAAAGAAAGAATATTAAAATCTATAAGAGAAAAAGGACAAGTAACATACACTAGCAGACTGATCAGAATTACACGTGACTTCTCAGAAACTTAAAAAGCCAAAAGGGCTAGGACAGATGTCCTACAGGCCCTAAGGGAACATAGCTGTCAGCCCAGACTACTATACCCAGCAAAACTTTCTATCAACATAGATGGAGAAAACAAGATATTCTATGACAAAACCAAATTTAAACAGTATCTATCCACAAACCCAGCTCTGCACATCCTGGAAGGAAAATTCCAACCCAGAGCAGATAACTACACCCAAGAAAACAAAGGAAGCAAAAAACTCTACTGGAGCTAAACCAAAAGAAACACAAAACTACCACCTACATCAAAATAATAGGAAACAACAACCTTTGGTCATTAATATCTCTCAATATCAATGGACTCAACTCCCCAATAATAAGGCACAGGCTTACAAAATGGATCCGTAAACAAGACCCACCATTTAGATGTATACAAGAAACACATCTCACTAACAAAGAGAGACTGCACCTCAGAGTAAAGGGCTTTGAAAAAGTTTTCCAAGCAAATGGTCCCAGGAAGCAAGCTGGTGTCACCATCCTAATATCAAATAAAGTAGACTTTCAACTGATGTTAATTAAAAGAGATAGGGAAGAGCACTACAGACTCATTAAAGGAAAAATACACCAAGATGAGATCTCAATTCTGAATTTCTATGCCCCAAATACAAGGACACTCACATTTGTAAAAGAAACTCTTCTAAAGCTTAAACCACACAAGGATTCCCTTATATTAATAGTGGGAGACCTCAACACCCCACTCACTACAATGGACAGATCATCAAGACAGAAACCAAACAGAGAAATAATGAAACTAACAGAAGTCATGAACCAAATGGCCCTAACAGATATCTACAGAAAGTTCCACCCAAACACAAAAGAATACACCTTCTTTTTGGCAGCTCACAGAACCTTCTTCAAAACTGACCATATAGTCAGACCCAAAGCAAGCCTCAATAGATTCAAGAAAATTGAAATAACCCCTTGTATCTTATCAGACCACCATAGATTAAAACTGGACTTCAGCAACAACAGAAATAACAAAAAGCCTATACATTCATGGAAACTGAATAGTTCTCTACTCAATGACCACTGGGTCAGAGAACAAATAAAGAAGGAAATCCAAGACTTCTTAAAATCCAACAAAAACAAAGGCACAACATACCCAAACCTATGGGACACAATGAAAGCAGTGCTATGAGAAAAGTTCATAGCACTAAGTGCCTTCAAAAAGAACATTGCAACAGCTCATATTAGCAACTTAACAGCAGAACTGGCAGAGATAGAAAAAAAAAGAAGCAAACACTCCCAAGAGGAGCAGAAGGCAGGAAATCATCAAACTTTGGGCTAAAATCAGTAACGTAGAAACAAAAAGAACATTACAAAGAATCAATGAAACCAAGAGTTGGTTCTTTGAGAAAATCAACAAAATAGACAAACCCTTAGCCAAATTGACAAGAAGGTAAGGGAAAATACCCAAAGCAGTAAAATCAGAAATAAAAAAGGAGGAAAACAACAGACATCAAAGAAATCAAGAGAATCTTTAGGTCTTACTTCAAAGATCTGTACTCCACAAAATTTGAAATCCTAAGTGAAATGGACAATTTTCTTGGTAGATTTCATCTACCAAAGCTAAATCAAAATCAGGTTAACAAATTAAACAGTCCTATAACCTGTAAGGAAATAGAAAGAGTCATTAAAAATCTCCCATCCAAAATAAGCCTAGGGCCAGAAGGTTTCAGCACAGAATTCTACCAGACATTCAAAGAAATGCTAATATCAATACTCTTCAAACTCTTCCACAATATAGAAACAGAAGGAACACTGCCAAACTCATTCTACGAGGCCACAGTCACCCTCATCCCTAAATCATACAAAGACCCAACAAAGAAAGAGAACTTCAGACTAATTTCCCTAATGAACATAGACCAAATAACACTTAATAAAATATTGGCAAACCGAATCCAAGAACACATCAAAAGTGTCATACACAATGATCAAGCAGGCTTCATCCCAGGAATGAAGGGGTGGTTAAACAAATGAAAATCCATCAACGTAATTCACCATGTAAACAAGCTGAAAGAAAGAAACTACATGATCGTCTCGCTAGATGCTGAAAAAAGCATTTGACAAAATCCAACACCCCTTCATGCTAAAAGTTCTAGAGAAAACATGCATACAAGGACCATACCTAGAAATAATAAAGGCAATATACAGAAAGCCAGTAGCCCACATCGAATTAAATGGAGAGAAACATAAAGCATTTCCTCTAAAAGCAAGAACAAGGCAAGGATGCCCATTCTCCCCATGCCTCTTCAACATAGTACTGAAATTCTAGCCAGAGCAATAAGACAACTAAAGGGGATCAAGACGATATAAATTGGAAAGGAAGAAGTCAAATTATCCTATTTGCAGATGATATGATAGTATACATAAGGGACCCCAAAACTCCACCAGAACTCTTAAAACTGATAAATACCTTCAGCAAGGTGGCTGGATACAAAATTAAGTCAAAAAAATTAGAAGGCCTTCTTTGTATAAAAGATAAATGGGCTGAGAAAGAAATTAGGGAAACAACATCCTCACAATAGCCACAAACTATATAAAATACCTGGGGGTAACTCTAACCAAGCAAGTGAAAGACCTGTATTACAAGAACTCTTAGTCCTTGAAAAAAAGAAATTGAAGAGGACTTCAGAAGATGGGAAGATTTCCCATGCTCATGGATAGGTAAGATCAACATAATAAAAATGGCCATCCTACCAGAAGCAATATACAGATTCAATGCAATTCCTATCAAAATACCACCACAATTCTTTACAGACCTGGAAAAAAATAAGTCTCAACTTTCATATGGAATAACAAAAAATGCAGAAAAGCTAAATCAATTCTGTAAAATAAAAAATAAATATAAAAATAAAACATCTAGAGGTATCACCATCCTAGATTTCAAGCTATACTACAGAGCAATAACAATAAAAACAGCATGGTACTGGTATAGAAACAGACGAGTGATCAATGGAATCAAATTGAACCCAGAAATGAACCCACACACCCATAGTCACTTAATTTTTGACAAAGAAGTCACAGTCGTACAATGGAAAAAGGACAGCATCTTCAACAAATAGTGCTGGTCTAACTGGATGTTGACATGTAAAAGAATCACAATAGACCCATAATTATCATCCTGCACAAAACTTATGTCCAGGTGGATCAATGACCTTAAGATAAAGCCCGACACACTAAATCTAATAGAAGAGAAAGTGGGGAAAGCCTTGAACACTATGGCACAGGTGACAACTTCCTGAACAGAACACCAATAGCTCAGACTCCAAGACTAACAATCAAATAATGGGACCTCATGAAACTGACAAGCTTCTGTAAGGCAAAGGACACTGTCATTTGAACAAAATGGCAAAATGGATGTTTCCTCATCTAAGTTTATAGCAGCATTATGTGTAATAGTTGGAAACTGGAAACAACCCAAATGTCCCTCAACCGACAAATGGATAAAAAAAACAAACAAACAAACAAACAACAAAAAAAACCTGTGGTACATATACACAATGGAATACTACTCAGATATCAGAAACAAAGAAATTATGCAATTCGCAGCCAAATGGATGGAACTAGAAAAGCCTATACTGAGAGAGCTAGCCCAGACTCAGAAAGATGCACATGGCATCTATTCACTTATAATCAGATTTTGGCCATATAGTACAGGATAACTGTACTACAACTAATGCATCAAAAGGAACAGAACATAGACTTTTTTTACCTGTTAATGAGATATTTTGCCTTAATGGTGTTGCCATGTAAGCCCCCAGTATATTAGGAAGCTTCTTAGCCCTCATATGACTGCTGAACTTGTGCAGGGAACTGATATGTAGGGACACCCCACTCAGGAGGAGTAGGATAGAAGGAGAGGGGGTAGAGTGTGAGATGGTGGGACTGGGAGGGGTGGAAAGAGTCCACTGTGATGGAGATGTAACTTGAAGTAATAAACCTTAAAAAAGAATGACAATCATATGGAGAAAATTCAGGAGTCATTGCTGTCCTGCAAGGCAAACTGTAATGATATTTAAATTCCAAGTAAAGGGATAGTCACGGAGCAGGGAGTATGGTTTGAACATTTGTATAAAATGTGACAAATCCTCAACAGAAATTATATTGAAAGGCATGAGTAGGTGAAGATATAGAATAAAGATATTAGACATTTAAAGGCAGAGTATATTCTCACTCATTTCACTTACAGTTTAAAATTAAAACATACAAATATAACCAGGCATACAAATTATCTATTCTATTTGTTTTCATTTTATATCTTTTAGATTTATTTATTTTATTCTATGTGCATGCATGTTCTACCTGCATGTACACATGTGCACAGTGTGGATGCCTGGTGTGGGAGAATGTGAGAAAGAATGTCAGATTTCACTAAATGTATGAGAATTCACTGCACCCTCCCTCAACAGAGTCGCTTCTGTGTTGAATCATAGTTCAGACTCCTTTTGTTTTTGTAGAGGTTTCTGGTAAGCACTAAGTTGCTGTAAATGTTCTACCAAAGGTTGATCCATCAACAGTACACTTTTGGGCATGAGGATAGGACTTTACTAATTCCCATTTTTCCAATAAAATGTGATTTTCTTCTGTGCATACTTTCACCTTTAGCTAGCTAGGAAGATCTTCCAGGCCCAGCTCCCTACTTGTGAATTCTGGCTCACACCATTCCTAGGTGCTTAATGAAGTAAGAATATTTACTTCTGTGTGACTTGTTTTCCTCATTTGAAAACTGGGGAGTTCATGGGAGTGCTATTGTATGTAGAAATCAAGAGTAGGCATGAAAAGCCCTTGGGGAAAGTATTTAGCAATTAGATAGCAAGGGCCTTAGCTAACACTTTGCAGTGCTAGATTCTGCAGTAATGAGTCAGAAATGAACTTCACTTCCCAGTAATTAAAACCTTAATATTTTTATTTTGCTTCTAGAAATGTAAAACATTTTATGAAAATTAATACAGTAATCACTTCCCCTGTACCTAACTGTAAGAAAAAATAGCTGCTTCTACTCTAATATATGTATACAGGCACACATATACACACACATGAACATACACTCACATTTTCTGCATGCACATATTTTAAGACATATATAATTTGCCTATTATTTACATTACTGCACATGAAAACATTTATACCTTGGTTTTGTTCTAATAATTCTATGTACATTTTTATGGACATGAAATGTTCTTATAACTATTTTATCACAACTGAACATTAGTTCACATCAAAGGAATTCCACAAAAGACCTAATTGCCATTTAATCTACTTTTTCTTGTATGCTTTAAAATTTTGTTTAAGGTTATTGCTTATTTTTTAATTGAAAATTTTCATGCAAGGTATACAGATCATGGTTTGTCCTCCTCCATCTCATTCCAAATTTCTTCTAATTCCCTGCCCACCTAACTCTATACCCTTTATTTCTCTCTTTAGGAAAACATCAACAACAACAAAAAATCCACACAAATATACAAGCAAGCAAACAAAAAAAGACAATTTCCAAAAAGAACAGTAAGAAAAGAAAACACACAAGAAACATACATACATAACACATACACAGAAATATACACAAACACACACACATACACACACCAAAAAACAATAAAAAACAAAACCATAAAAACACAAAATTGAAAACCATAATATACAAGTAAAAGACCAGAAGGACAAAAAGTGCCAAGACAAAACAATATGAGACAAAAAGTCAACAAAACACACCACCGAGTTCCTTTTATTTTTATTTTTAAATTATTCATTGTTTTATATATTACATCCAGAAGGCAGTTACCCCCTCCCTCCTCTCCCCTCAGTCCTTGCCCCTACTTCCCCTCTCCCCCCAGTCCACTCCTCCTCTGTTTTCCTTCAGAAAAGGGGAGGCCTCTCAGAGATATTAACCAAACATGGTATGCCAAGTTCCAATAAGACTAGGAACCTCCCCTCATACTAAGGCTGGGTAAGGGAACCTAGTAAGAGGAAAATGTGTCAAAAGCAGAAAAAAAGAGTAGAGACAGCCCCTGCTCCTTCTGTTCCAGAAGAAGACCCAGCAATGCAACAATAACCCCTCTGCTTAGCTTCCCACAGTCCTTCCCCCCCTTCTACTGCTGGGTTCCCAGAGCTCCTCCTAATGTTTGGCTGTGGGTCTTGATTTGTTTTTCTATTATCATTATAATTCTTACTGTATTGCCTCTTCTGGTTTTTCTGTTTTTTGTTTATGTTTTTAATTTCCTCTTCATTGGTCATTTTTAACTGGATTTCTACTTGGTTTATGGAACAGTGTTGACATCTTGAATTTATGGATCAAGAAGAATACCACTCAGTTACATTATGGCTACTAATGTCCCATAGTTATCTGTCTTCTATCTGAGGTCTGTTGTTTCTGGAAAGAAGCTTGTTACCTACAACAGAGCTAACAGCTTTTCCCTGTAACCCCTAGACCTCCCCTTCTACTTGCCTCATTGATGAAGCCCACCCAGCTTAAGCCAAATGAATTGCAGGCTACCATGGAGTGTAGAGCTCAGCCAGGAAACGAAGCTCATAGAGCTGCTAGTCACATGAGCTTTCACAACAAAGCCCCAACCTCTTTACCACATGCTTCCTATCAACACACTGTACTTAACTCGTAGAATTTCAGTGAGTCAAACAGCCTTTATCAATAGTCTTACTGTTATTTCTCAAGTTTCTACCAATGCAGATTAACAAAATTTTGTGATTCTTTTGGGTCAAACCCTTTGTTTGATTTTTAGAGTGTAACCGAACTTTTAAATTATTATTTATTGAACTCTTATTTATTTATTACTAAATTCACTTATAACAAACACCACCAATTTCTTAACTATTAATCCTATAAATTCCTACAACCCCTTTAACCTATCCACTAAACCTCTTGATAATCATAACAACTACTTTCATACCCTTTTAGAATGATACAGTCTCTGGGGCAGGTCCTCAGTCGTCAGGAAACCAGTCTCGGGGGTAGACTCTTTAACGCACTTAGCAGTCCTTTTTCTGGAATAGCTCAGATGCAGGTTCGTCAGGGTAAACTGGCTATCGAAGTCTCACTTTAAATAAGGCTTGAGGCTTTCTTCTCTCTGGGAGATCTCAGCGTCTGCAGGCCACCTTACTTCCTTCGTATCAGCAACTCTGC